>VZTU01012160.1:89269-105599 GCA_013400835.1 Zapornia atra
AAGCAAGCCTTTGGAGTCACAGGACTCAGCAGTAATGCTCTTTGATGCTTCACAGAGTCTCACTGGGGTAGGAAGTGGTATTACCAAGCTTACACAACACGTGAATCCCATCTACTCATGACAGTTGCTCTGAAATGTCAGTGCCCAACCTATGCAATGCTTTCTAGTTCATTTTCAAAGGAGAGGAAGGCAGGAAGATTGTAAGATTGCATAATTATACCTGATGGAAAGGATGCATTTCTGTACTAACTGCTAATCTCGATGTGAAGAAGCCTTTTTGTCTTCATAAAAACATTCTTTCTTATGTGTATAGAATGGCAATAAAAAGTCACTGTCATGGATCAGTAACTTCAGTCTTTCTCCCCAATGTTCTCTCGTATGAGTAACAGCAAAAAACCCATCAACTTCCTCACTGTGATTGCAGATGGGGAGAGAATGATGCCCATTAGTCCTTCAATTTCTGGCTTTTTTAACACCACCATTGCCAGTAGCTCAGTCTCTTAGTGCTGTGTTTGAGTGGTTCTTTCCTGCAAGACAGATGTTTTAAGCCACCACAAAATATACTGGGAAGATCACTGCAACTGGATTTGACAGTCAGTTTACAGCAGGGACTTTTGGATTCAATTTGGTAATCTCAACGGGAGGAGATTCAATCTCACATATCCCTTCACTAACCCAGTTCTTGATCTACCAAGGCTTCTGCAAACACTGGCTCAGAGGTGATCTTCTCTGGGAAAAGAAGGGATCATGCAGCACACAAACCCGTCCTGGGTCTCCAAGGTCACACCTCCACACACAGAGATGGACAGGTTTGGTGCCCAAGGGTGGCAGGTTTTTTTGTAGTTATTTTGGGGCTTGGTTTGGGGTTTTTTAAGATGAAAATAAACTTTGGGCAGAAAGATTACACTATCAAATAATGACCAGTTTGCACAGCACCCTTCTCTTCTGGACAAGCAGTTCTGCCTCTCTTCTCCAAACTAATTACACACAGTTTCTGATCTATTTCAGAGACCGATACTGTCCCAACACATAATCGTGGACGTTGGAACAAGAGCAGAGAGGTTTTTTTGGGGATGGAGTGAGACCAATCAAAGGTTATTGATGGTAAAAATGGTTATCCATTTAAAAAAAAAAGCGTAGTTCTTCCACTGGTTGATCTTCCAAAGAAACAGACGCAAGAAATCCTGCCCTGCCATGACTACTTCATGACATATTAGTAGTCAGATGTAAGACATGTCTTTTAATTTGGTGCCAGAAACATTTGTTATCCCAGGCATTTAGGTAATGCACCTCCAAATTAGGGAGATATAAAAATACTTTGCATTTGAAACCACCTATAGCTCCCAACTTTTTCCCACCACCAGCAAGTCTGGGCTGTAGCTCTGTGGATAAAACCTTAAAACCCAAGACCACAGACAACCACAAAGCTCTGCCACAGGAGCACCTGCACTGATTTTAGGTAACACCTTACACCTGCTTCACCAGCACTGTCTCTCAGCTAGGTAAAATAACTAGGACCCTGCTTCAAATGATCTGAATTTTTTTGAAGGGTGGAGGAGAGGAGGATTTAGACTGAATTATCCCATTCTTCAAAGATGAGTGCGATCAGATGGGGGCCACAACCTTACGGGAGCGAAGGGATGCGATTTGCAGGTACCTCATTAATCGTGTGTCACTTACCCATGGAGAACAATGCCTGTTAATCCTATTGACTGGAAATTATTAACGGGAAAAAGAAAGCGGCTTCCGCAAATGTAATAAGCGCAACAACGAACTGAATGGAAAAGCGTGTGATAGCTCTTCTGAAACCCATTACGTGAAAAGTTCAAGTAATTATAATGCAGTCATTTCAGACCTACGAGAAGCTTAAGGGAGCACAGATTCTTCATGGCTCACACATCAGACAAGCAAGCGTGAAATCAGTTTTCGGCAGGTGCCGAAGAACTCGACTCTGAAAACATTTTCAGTGTCTTAAAAACTGGCCCTGTTTGCTACTGAATGCAAGTGCAACACTGAAGATGCCTCCTGCTTAGTTAATACGATTGCCCTTTTACTCAAGAATTGGATGCAGAAACAAACTGGAAGCACCTGGTTTTAAGAAAGGTTTTTCTGTAAAATGCTGCTCCTGTGCTTCGCATCAGATCTGGCTGGTGGCTGAATAGCAACTGGCATCAGAAGAGGAGAGCAGGCCACGAATTAAAAAATATTCCATGTGAGGACTAGTATTTTAAATGCAAGGGACCGACCAGTCAAGGTCCACAGCATCACACTGAGCAGCCCTCCATGCATACCTGAATATACATTTCCATGACTCGTTATTTCCCAGGAGCCATGAGTGGGCACGTAGCTAGCTGCACGCAGCGAACACGGGCTCCCTTACCTGCTCCTTCTTCACCGGCGTGCTGTGGGCTGCCACTGCCGAGAACTGCTCGAGCGCGTTTTGATGCTCGTCGCTGGGCGGCTGCTGCTGGTCCTGAGGCTGGGTCTCTGCCGCCCCTTGCTGTGCAGGGCTCTCCTGCTGATCCTGCTCTTTATCCTTGGACTCAGAGTCCGATCCCGATTCTGTAGTCATGGTTGGTTATTCTGTAAAACAAGGTGAGAAGGTCTACTGAGTACGATCTTGCAGCTGTGAATTTGTAGGCTAGGCTTACAAACAGGAGGAACATCAGTCACAAAGTTTCAGTGTTACTGCGTCCAGCTTTTAAAACTGAGGTGGCTATTACTGGCCCAATGAGGAGCCCTAGGAAAGCTGCCCTGATGCAGAAGGCCGTGTCTAAATGCATCTATACCATTAGGAAGAGCACTCTGCCACCAAATTGCATTCTACATGGTAATACACAGACATCATAGGAATTATGCTGAAGTTACATATAGTTCATAATTCATAAAAGGAGAACAACACCCCGAGAAAAGCTTGTGTGATTGAGGGCCCTAAATCCAACAAACTTCATTGCAGCCTGAGTTTCTAAACCAGGTGGAAACTTGGGAAAGCATCAAAGCTTTTGTTCTTTACACTGAAGTCAACAGGGCTTGAACTCCTCAACACCTGCACTCCCTCATGGAAACAGACTCAAGTACTTTTGACGCTTCCAGGCAACACACACACTAAAAACATGTGAAGTGGGCCCACCAACATCACTGCAAATGTACAATGTCCTTAGGCGTAGTTCTGTCCTTCCTGCTGAAATTAACTCATACTTCTGTCATTTCTTTCTAAATGCTGGAGCATCCAAAAGAAAAGATAAAATGACTTAATGGAAGTATTTAAATGCTGAAGTAAAGGGCATATGACTTCCCTTGAACAAGAAGTCTGAACTTAACTTTGTTCGGTACTAAAAAAAAATAATTAGACTATCAGGAACATGTGTTCAAAATTTTAACTATTTTGATTAAACAGTTTCACTACATATACGTGGTTGGCATCCGAGTCTCAAATTACATAGACCCAGCTTCAAAAAAATACTGTGATTTTGTACCAAAACAAGGGTTTGAAAGAGCAGAGTCTGTGCCAGTTCAGCAAACAGAGTCTGCTCCTACGTTTGTTACTCGTACGCTCTCAGTCCTCATGGTCTTATCCTTGAGCATTTTGCTTTTAAGCGACTCAACATCCACCCCCCCACCCCGTCTGCTACAAAAATCTATTTCTATTCATCATCGGGCAGTGATTTCTTCAACCTGGTAACCATAGCTACGATGTAATTAGAAGCAGTTCCACAGAATATACATCTGCTAATTCATCTGCTAGGAAGTCACTGTCAACTAGTAACATACGACAATATTTACTAGCAGAAACAGGTTTAGTAAAGATCACAAGAAAGTGCTGGCCCCCTTTTTTTCATTATTGCTTACATGTTTAATAAGCTACACTGCTTGATAGAAAATGTTTCACATGAGGCCAATTACTAGTTTTAAACTCCTTTTTTTTCGTATTCTTCACTTCCAGGGCTAAGTTCTCCAGCGCACATGTGTCTCTGTACAGCAACCAAGCACCCAGTATTCAGCCTGTGCCCTGTTTTTTGTGAGGACGTGGGTGCACATCCCTTTCTCCTGCATGCCAAAACAGCACGAGAGACAAGCAGAACTAGAAAGTACTTATGGCAGATGAAAAATGTGGCCTGAAGCATAGAAGTACTAACCTGTGACACACTTGTTTAGGAACACAACATACATTTCTACGCTCAAACTGGCACCGTTAAATCGAAAATTCCTTTTCATAACAAATTGAGTTTAGCAGCTACAAAAAGCAATAATAAAGTTGTGTCTTTTAAAACATGACAGTCAGAAAGGTGTTCATCTAACCAAACTTCAGTTGTCCACATCTGAAATGGTCTCTTTAAACGCAGAGGAGAAAAGCAGATGGTTCAGAGAGCGATTTATCTGACCTATTTTAGGTGCCTGCTTTAAGCTGACATAAATCACATACTAGCATGACTTGGTCTGAGACTCTATGAAGGAAGCCTAAACAAGTTCCTCCGATGTGAATCAAACCAACCCATCCTCCATTTCCAATTCTATTAAGCCACTTGTTTTTTGTACTCTTTAAAAATTAAACTGCAGAACAATATTAATCTCTCAGAGGGTTGGGTTTTTTTTGTCCATCTGTCAAATCAACATCATGGAATCAACTTCTCTTCGTCTGATGCCTTGCTTTAAAATCACCCAGGTCTCCAACAGCTTCACAAGTTTCTCCCCTCACTCTCAAGCCATGTTTTGTACAAGTGTATACAGAAGATACGGAATTTATATTAATTAAATCATAGAATCATGTAACGGTCTGGGTTGGAAGGGACCCCAAAGATCACAGAATTCCAACCCCCCTGCCACAGGCAGGACCACCAACCTCCAGGTCTGGATCTACACAAGGTTGCCCAGGGCCCCATCCAACATAGCCTTGAACACCTCCAGGGACCAGGCATCCACCACCTCTCTGAGCAGCTTGTTGCAGCACCTTACCACTCTTTCTGTAAAAAAACTTCTCCCTAATATCTAATTTAAACCTTCCCTCCTTTAGCTTTAATCCATTAAATAATTCAAAACAAATCAAACCATGTTATTTGATTTTTCTTCCCCCTCCCCAAAGAAACTATGAATTAGAAAGTAAATGAAACCTAGCCATCATTCATCAAACACCACCAAACAGCACAGGTGACCAATACAAAGTGGAAGTTGCAGTATGAAGCCTTTTTTTTTGTGTGTGCGTGTATGCTCCCTCTTGATAGGGTTTAGGGCAAAGAAACTATCATACTTGCATGCATAGAAGGGCAACTATCATACTTGCTGTTTGGGAACAGTCACCCCAAGTATCCTGAGGCATTAATCTATATAGGATCAGATTGCCAGTCAATATGAATAAAATAATACAGTCTGTCTTCCTTCAACTACCTTCACCACGTCTCTGGAAGGTCATCTTTACAGCCTAGATACCTTCTTTCCTAGTGAACATTTGTATCCTGGCTGCTCATGAGCACAGAAATACAACCCCATTCAAATGACCCCCGTAAAACACAACTTTGTGTAGCATGAGAAAAAAAAAAAAGGTTTATTTTTCTTGCCAGTAATAATTCTGTATCTCAGGAAACAATAAATGTGGTTCTTAGCCTCCTCTGGGACACTCCTGCCTGAAGCAGAGCCTTACGATGCTCTGAGTTCCTGGTTTTCTCTCCAGTTACACACGAGCCATCACTTGCTCTAAGAGTGCTTTGTTAGAAAACTTTTTGTGTGCTATCAAATCTTTTAGCATAAGCGATTCCCTGGATACAATATTCCTGTCATTAGTCAGACAGCAGATGGATTTAATTAACCCAAGGTTACCCATTTCCAAATGTCTTCTTTATTTCCCTACGCATACTAATATGTTTAATAACAAATACTGAGAACAAAATGCTATTGATTTCACGCTGTTATCTCACAGATGCAAATAGAAGCAAAGCAAACACATTTCGAATCCAATTTCTTACAAACTCCTCAGATGATTGTATTGCTAAGATTTATCTCACTCCATCCAGGGCAGGTTGAAAATACCTAAAATACAAGGCAGAAAAAAGCCCATTCTCCTCTCAGTGCAAACCAATAGGTTGGTTTGCCCTCCTCAGCAAAGAGCTGCTTAACCCAAACGAACCCTGAGAGCATGGCATAACACAACAATCATCCTAGGAAGCCGTAATTTCACTCACTGGAAGAAATAACAGTAATCTTAAGAAATTTAACAATATAAATATTACTCTACCTTTGTTTGTATGCAGCAAACCTGACAGAACAGCTAGTAGTGTCTACACATTTGTTTTGCTTCGTTATAGTTTATTTACTATACCTGGCAACGTACCAAAATCATGACTCCTAATGGGAATCTCAGTACAGGAAGAAAGAAATCACTGAAGTTCCTTCAACTTTTTCTGTTGCCAGCACAACCCCCGTATCAAATTCCCCTTTCCAGCAAACAGAAAATAAACAAATGAAAAGGAACTAAGAGCACTACCTTATACAAATGAGGTAATACCATGCAGGCCAGATGTGCTCTTGGATAGCTAAGTTTTGGCTTGCAAGGCAATATTCAAAGATTCCAGATTAGCTGAGTCCAAATTTATCACAGATGTTGCTAATGCCACATGGGCTAAGGCTAAAGTCAATTTAGCTACAGAATTCAGTCAGAATGAAAATCAAGCATTTTAATTAAAGAAAAAATAAAAAGAACTATCTAATTTTCATCTGGTTTGATGACTTAAAAATAATTTTAAAATGTATGTCATTTCAGTCGTGTACCAGTTAAAAATGCAAGTGTTGAGTGCAGCAAAAGAATAAACAAGGGAACACTAATATACTAGGAAGGTATGAAAACACAACCTCAGGAAACTACATAACATACTTAAAAATAATTTATACTGGAGCAAATCACAGAAAAGAAATTTTCTCACACTCTTACACTACACAAAGACAGTACATACAGACTGCCAAACCTGCAAAGCGGACATCCCAAAACCTCCCAACACTCTTTGTTTACCTACGGCTACCACCAGCTTGGCACATCACCATTTCTATTACTAGGCTTATTACCTATTTTCATATTTATTAATAAGCATTGGACACATATATTAATATTTTTATTAGTAGCATTTTGTTCTTTTGTTCAGATCTTGTTTATTCTTTTTCTTGTTTATTCTTGCTATGGGTTTAAAGGAGATCATTTCCTTTTCTCCATATGGGAACCAAAATCCTCCTGTCCTCTATTAATAAGTCCCTGAGCAGGCAAAGCCCAGGCTACGTCACCTAGCCCCAACTCCAACAAGTGCCAGTGACAATCCACTCTCTGTATGGGTATATTCATCAAGTTATTTGACCCATTGCCTCCTGTTCTAGAAGCACAGACCTTCTGGGTTTCATCTACTGAGCAGCAAAATTCACAGCTAATTGACAGCAGAGTCCACAGTTTAATTAACCCGGCAGTCGTTAATAAACCTTTATTTATATATAAATAGATGGGAGTCAAAGTACCTGCTGTATTAAGCAAACGGAAATCACATTACAGAAGAAATTGCAAATTAATTCCCAATAAATTGTGATGTAATGACAAAACAAAATTGAACCAAGTATAATTAGATGAACTATACATAGCCACTATTTCCTGTAATGCACAGACTAATGATTTACATTTAAATGCTGCTTTGATCTAATTGTTTCTCTTTCTGCAAAGTTCTCCTTTAATTACAACTTCTGAAGATTATTACGAATCATTGCAAAGGTCCAAATTTGGAAGTTATGTAACAAAGTGATGATTCCATACTTCAAAAATAATGTTGCACATAACGAGAGACATATTTATCCAATAACGACGCGATGCTGATGAGAGGAGCATATGGAGAGCAATATTGCCGCTATGAGTAGTAACAGAAATGTCAATATAAATCTCAAGAAAAGAATACACGCCAGAACACCAACTTCTAAGCTTGAAATATAAACTGTTTTCATCACACTGCTTGAAGTCTCAGCTCACTTCATTCCGGTTGGATTCCTTAATAGGAAAACAAACATTTTTCTGTTGATGCTCTTTAATTTGGGCGAATTTGACCTCAGGTGCAGGATGTATCTAAGCCATGAATTGCTGGAACAGGGTCTCCAGGAGAGGTAAGAGACAGAACCTCTGATGCACTTTGCCAGGACTTGACCAGCTCTTTCTTTAACCATCACCATCCACTGGTGCCAGCAGCAACCAGTCCCTGGTGTCACGGTTTCTCTGGTGGAAACCAACAAGCCACGGGGACCGCAGAAATGTGGCCTGAACATGGCTGGGAAACAGGCCCAAAAAGATCAACTCGATGTCCCCTGTCAACTGCACACTCCTGTCCCCTCTCTTGTGCTAGTACCAGTGTGATTTTGGGGGAGGATGTCTCATTTGGGAGAGCTGAAGCTCCCCAGCATGTGCAGGGGGAAGCAGCACTCCTCCTTTGGGCATCGGTGGGCAGCTTAACACGGTTCTGAGCTTACCACTGCACCTTAAACACACAGACACGTAACACACAAACACATCAGAGTCTGCACAGGGAAAAAAACCCAAAACAAAATGTGAAAAGAAAGTCATATGAGACAAGAGGAACACCAATGGAGAAAGCTGTTGTGATCATGCCCGCAGAGCATGCTCTGTGTTAGGAAGCTCGGCTTCACAAGCCATGGGCCCAAGCATCAGTGCAGGAGAGACTTCAGGGAGGTTTTAATAAGCAATAATAAAAAAGGGCTGGTTGGAGGTGTTGCAACACATGGCATGAGTCAAAATATTTGTTTGGCCTTCTAGCAAGGTGCACGATTACTACAAGGAGGACATCAAGGTCCTCGAGTGAGTCCAGAGAAGGGCAACCAGGATGGTGAAGGGGCTGGAAGGCAAATCATATGAGGAGCGACTGAGGGAGATGGGGTTGTTTAGCCTTGAGAAGAGCAGGCTGAGGGGAGACCTTATCACTGCTTACAACTACCTGAAAGGAGGTTGTAGAGAGGTGTGTGATGGTCGCTTCAGCCTGGTGACAGGCAACAGCACAAGGGGAAATGGCACAAAGCTGTGCCAGGGCAGGTTCAGATTAGATGTTAGAAAAAAAATTTCACTGAAAGAATTGTCGTGGCCTAGAATAGGCTGCCCAGGGAGGTGATTGAGTAAACATCACTAGATGTGTTTAAAGAAAGGGTAGATGAGGTACTTAGGGATATGGTTTAGCATAGGACGGGAATGGTTGGACTTAATCTTCAGGGTCTTTTCCAACCTTGTGATTCTGTGATTTTTTTAAAGCTTCTTCATGAAGATGAAAGAAAGAAAAATTGAGTCAATGCCTGAGGAAGGATTCATGTAATCCATAGGAGATACCTTAAAACAAACAAACCCACCCCTTAGAGGGGATAAAAAGGCAATGGCAGACTCGAATCATCCATAGGGACCCCAGCCTCCCCAGGCATGTGTGTACCCCTCTGGCACCACCACCGAGAGGAAAGCAGCCGAGTGTTTCTGGAGAGATTATCCTCTGCCTAGCAAGGGTGAGGAAGGGGAGCGTCAGGAGCTTTTATATCACAGTGGGTGGAATATATCAAAAAGGGATTGTACGCCAAAGCCAAATCAAGGACACGTGACTCCGGGGTGAACATAAAAGACCAACATCAACATAAAAGGAGACATGGAGACTAGGATGCAAAGTGACTTACAATCAGCAAGAGACACGGCAAACAATAAGAGAGCCTATAAATACATTTGAAGGAAAAGCAGGCCTGTTACTGAACACAGGAAAGGCTGAATTATTCAGTGCTTCACAGCAGCTAGCTGGGACCAGATACTCGGGGCATCTTTCACTTGATGTGCAGGATATGGAAGCAGAGACTGGATGGAGTGAGGGAGAAACAGAGCGAATATGTCAGTAAAGCAGGTGGGTTCAAGTGGAAATGTCCCTACGGTGTCTGGGGATCTACCAGCCACCATCTCTAAACCATTAACCACCGCCTTGCAGATGCCAGACAGGTCAGGTTAAAGTCTAAAAGAAATGAAAAGACCCAACAAAGTGCCTGACTTTATAGAGGAAAGTGGAGATGAAAAAGGCAGAAATTACAGTGTACTTTTAATAGCAGAGAAGTTACCGGAGCACACTGCTAAAGGGTTCCTAATCCTCTAAGAATAATGAGATTAGAAGGGAAAAAACCCAACCCAAACACACAGAGTCAACATGAATGTATCAAAAAGTCATGTCAAATTAGCGTAATGTCTCCCTCACTCTCTCTGACAAGGCATCTGTCCCAGCTGATAAAAAGAAAGTGGTACAGATGACAGAGTCTATCTTTAGAAAGGCTTTTAAAACAGTCCCACGTGACTTTTTCATGAGCAAACAACAGAAATAGTTTAAATGATTAAGAGAAAAAAAGAAAGGGGGGAGAATGTAGAAGTGATTGAAAAAACCCCAAACCCTAGCCTACAAACAGATTATCAGAGACACAATGACAACCTGAGTGAGAACTTCTCAATTTGAGGAATCACAGCCCTTCAAGCATCAGCAAAGGAAGGGACACTGCCCAATCCATGATCAACATAACACCGGGTCAGCATCACACCTGGGGCATGCTGCTGGCAT
The DNA here is from genome assembly GCA_013400835.1 of Zapornia atra. Taxonomy (NCBI): domain Eukaryota; kingdom Metazoa; phylum Chordata; class Aves; order Gruiformes; family Rallidae; genus Zapornia; species Zapornia atra. The sequence continues at coordinate 99,859 of VZTU01012160.1, forward strand.
CCTCTTCATCAGACTTTGAGAAGAGAAAAACAGTCTGACGGAAAACCACTTGTACTCTGAATCAGACTATATTCTGTTAGGGTAACAGCAACAGGAGTGAGGACCTCATAAGTTTGACATCACACCTGGAATACTGTGTCCAGTTCTGGGCCACTCAGTTCAAGGACAGAACTCCTTGAAATAGTCCAGAGCAGGGCCACCAAGATGATAAGGGAGTGGGACACCTTCTTTTTGAGGAAGGGCTGAGGGAGCTGGGCCTCTTCAGCTTGTAGCAGACTGAGGGGTGACCTTATTAATGTTAACAAATATGTAAAGGGTGAGAGTCAGGAGGATGGAGCCAGGCTCTTCTCAGTGATGGCCAGCAACAGGACAAGAGGAAGTGGGTCCAAGCTGGAGGATAGGAAGTTCTATGTGAATATAAGGAGAAACTTCTCCACTGTGAGGGTGACGGAGCACTGGAACAGGCTGACCAGAGAGGTTGTGGAGTCCTCTTCTGGAGACATTCAAAACCCGTCCAGATGTGTTCCTGTGTGATTTAGTCAAGGTGATCCTGCTCTGGCAGGAGAGTTGGATTAGATGATCTGTCAAGGTCCCTTCCAACTCCTAATGTTCTGTGATTCTGTGAAGTCAAAAGTGACAGGGAAGCTATGGGATAAGGGAGCAGTAACAAAGCAGCTTGATGGTCTGAAGCCACACATTAAGACCAATGAAGCCTGGAACAGGAGGCTGGAGCTGTTCTGCCTTCTGCAGCAGCAGGGAGAAGTATATGATGTACTGTGTATCCGTTTGGAATTCGTATTTTTTGAGAAATACGCATTGAAGAGTGTCGAGAGGAGAGTAGGAGGAACAATAATAGGTTTAGAAAACATGACCTTTGGAAAAAGGTTTAGGGAGCTGAATTTGTTTACCCTGGGAAAGGGAATAGAGAGAGAGGAGCTGATAAGAGTCTTGCAGTACATACAAGCTTCCTGCAAAAACCTGACTGGCATCAAGTGGGATCTAGAGTAGGCAGTACAGCGACTATAATGACCATCAAGAAGAGGTTATCTATAGCTGCGTGGAGTCATCCTGAAGTCCTATGTACAGATAAACAGCAGCAGCAAAATTCTCTATTTGCAACTTTATAAAGCATAAGCAATTACATTTTGTTGATTTTGCTACTCCTTCTGCTTGGGTTGGCAACTCTGAATTCACAAAACGTGTGTATTTGCTTCTGCTTCAGAGCATGTGGATGCACAGGTTCGTATTTTTATTTCCTGTTTACCTCTCATTTCTATGATTCAGTGAAATTACCTGGGTCAGTTTGGCTCTCTTGATGGGTGGCTTCCCACAGCAACAAACCCCAGAATCACTCCAATTTCTGTTGCCCCTCCTGCAACCAAGGTCTATGAAGGGTATGACCCATCAGACACCCTTAAGACACCCTAATTTCTGAACAGGGCAAGAAAAACCAGGCTACCATAACCCATTTTGGATAGGCTTTTTTTCCCTGCCGTGCTGATCCAAGATGTTTTTTTCCCTATGGGTAGGCATCAATTTACCAGAGGAAGAAGAGAACTGCATCGTCCCACCAAACCCTCCACACAGGGCTCCAGGTACAGGGTACAGCTGCTGCTGCACCTCTCCCTGTACCCAGAGGAGGGACTGGCTCTGGTCCCCTCATCCCCCAGTGCCAGGACTCATCCAGCAGCTCCAAAAGCAGGATGGTGGCCACTGCTCACACCACAGCTCCTGCAGACAGCTCCCCAGCTGGGAGAGGTCACACACCTTCCCTTCTCGGAAGTACTGGGTTTAACTACAGAAGTGCAGTTATTAAATCCAAACCTGACAGTTACTTCATTTGTTTAAAAAAAAATACCATCACCACCACAAAAAAAAAAAATTGAAACAAAATGGTAAAAGGACTCCTGAGAAACATGAGAAACTGCTGCTGATAAGACTTCAGCAAAGCATTCACACACTGAAAAGCTTTGACCTGCATAAAGACTACCGTTGGGGGGAGATAAGGGGGAGCAGAAACAATACACAAATACCTCAATAAGTATGTATACTGAGAAACAACTGGGAATTACAGGCAGATGTAAGGAGGAGAAGGAAATGCAGAAACCAGTAAGGGTGATTACAGCAGCATCCCACAGATGCTGGTCATGATAGAATTGCATAGAAACACCCCCAACTTCACCCTTTCCTCGTTTCAGCTTCTAAAATAAATAAATAAATAAATCTGGGCAAAAGAAAACAGCAAAACTGCTTGTAGTGCTGTGATTACAACTGATTGATAAATATTTAATCCAGCAAGTAGAAAGGCAAAAAAGACCCCCTCAATGGCGCACCCTGATTTTCTGCAGACAAGTGACTTTGATTACTTGCTTTACATTTATGCAAGGTTTTGACCTTTCTCAGTCACTCTGGAGCCGAAAGCTCACATGGGCTCCCCTCCACCCCCGCCCCGCATCATTCACTATTTAAATTGTAGTATTTAATGCTAATGAATGTGCTTCAGGCACCAGATCATTAAAGTTCATCTTCACTTATACTGGGCAGAAAACAGAATCAATTTGAAACTAAAAAGAAGAGAGTCCTGCGAGCTGCTGACATGAGTCAGGCGTGCTACATTACCCCACTACCCTCAAGCCCAAATGCCCTAACACCTGTGAACAGTATTTTCTGTTTCATATGCTAGCTAAACAGGCTGTGCTCCAGTGCTCCCAAACTGGTGACCTGCCCAAACTCACAGAAACAAGGGAAGCAGATAGGCAAGGTACAGATCGGAGCATCGAGCCCATCTATCTCCTCCAATGGCTTCCTGCTCCCTCCTGCCAGACATTTTTCACCTTTCCAGCTCAAGTACACAAGCCTACAAAGTTTAAAAAAAAATAAAGAATTACAATTTAAAATATCAATGCTGTTTTGCTTTTTTTCTGATTTCCTGGACATCTTACTAAGCAGAATTCAGCAAAGAAACCACATGCTTTTTACTTTATTTTACCACCTGGAGCTTGAAAAAGGGCCACTCACTGATGAATTAAACCCTGCCCAGCCGATTACCCACAAAAGAAAGCAAGGTAGTATTACAGTGTTTTGCTTTTCCAGTGAATGGATATTTCCCCACATTTTTACGGCCTTAGGAGAATTCTTCTTCACATTTTTGTAGTCTTTTCTCCACCTCAGTGGGAATCAGAGATGACAAAAGGAAGCATTTGGAGCAGAGGACAGACAATGTGCAGTCAGTTGGCCAAAGCCTCTTCCAGCCAGCCACTGCCCTTCCCATCCTCCATGGCTGCTCCGTCCCACCAAGACACCTGGCTGTCGCTGCGGCCAAGAGCTCTGCTCCTACCCTGGGCACAGGCCCACATATACTGCTGCCCTGAAGTGCTCTCAGCTTCAGCAGGCCACACAGTTTTCCAGAAACCTGCCCAGAACAGAGCCTTCTAACTTTATTTTAGTTTTTCTTAAGGGTGTCAATAATCATTTGTTCTTGGAGAAAGCCATGCAACGCGCATCACGTAAGACTTGCGCGATGGCTTCCCCCACAGTCTGCTCTCCACTGCTGGGGATTAACGCTGGATTAAAATAATGGGAAAATGTTTAAGGAAGGAAAGAGTCATGGGCAATGAAAAAGAGAGGATCCACCTCTAAAACCAGACTGGGTCCTAGTTCAATAAAGGCAACTCTGTGCAAGGAGACCAATTGGTGCTAAGGCATGGGGCTGAAAGCTCTCCTACTTCATCTTCCTATTTATTCCCCCCCCAAAGTATCATGCTAATTTTACATCCTTTTTTTCAACTTTTGAAGGCATTAAACAGGTCTGATGTGGTAAGGCTACATGATGAAGCACCACAGCATTATTAGTCAAAGCAGCTTTTGTTTTTCTCTAACAGATTATTCACTTTGTATTTAGATTTTAATCTCCTCGGAATTCACGTCAGTTTTGGACATTAAACACACCCTGCAGTATCAAGTAATAGACTTTCCAGTTTGGAGCACTGCATCAGGAAACCACTGGCTCCCCAAACAAATTAAAACGTCGCGAGTCTAAACAACCAAACCCGCGGCACCAAGCAGCCAGCTTTTTATAAGTAAACTCTCCAGGGATCCCCACACTTTAACAACCTACTACAGATTACAACAACACCGTTCCTTTGGTACCAGCAGCTAGGCCGCAACACCTGTGGCTCCAGGTTACACCGCCACTCCAAAACCACCCTCCCAACCCTACACCGACAACAGCGTGCCAGACCATCAATCGGGAGAAACTGCCAGCTCCAAAAATGCAGCTCAATGTGTTACACCCCCGCTCCGCCCCCAAAAAAAACCAACTCAAGTGCACATACAAGCAGTCGTCCCTGACGCCTCAAAGCCACCAGCTGTTAAATAAAATGCTGGATGCAAACCAAGTCCTACAGATGGTGTGGGAGGGGGGACTTCTAGGAACGGGTTGGTCAGTGGAAGTGCATGGGTGACAATAATATTCACAGTGGATCCAGGGATGTGCAGAGCAGAGCTATCTCATTTCAAATCACCCGGTAAGCAAGATTCTCTCCCAGCTTCATTTATGCTTCAGTTACATGTTTTAGGACCATCTTAGTTGTGCATTTTCAAAGCAGAGGAAGCTTGTGCACATGCTGTCCCGATGCATACGGGTTAAGTCCTGAGGGTCCTTTGCATGATGAGCTCTACAAGGAATTAAGAGCAAGATTTCTCTATCTGTATGTAACATCCCAATAAAGCCAAAACCTTTCACCATCTGCGCAGCTACACTCAACTACAAGGATTTGAAGACCAGCACTGGATCCAGCCTGACAAGGAAAATAAGTACCTTTAAAGAAAGTCTAACCTTTTTAACCTATTAAACCCTCAAACGTTATCCATACAGCTATGTCATGATTACATTATACACTCCTGACCCAGTATTTTACTGGATTACTCTGTCTCTGAAGATGGTATCACTGGATCTGGCAATGCCTCCTTGATGTGTACAACTATCTTGGACTTAAAGACACACAGAAGTCTGCTCTGAGTGGACCAAAGGGGTTGAGGCAATGGGGACAGCCAGGTGGCTTGACGTGCCCCTGCAAGACAGCAGCCACAAAAAGATAGGGGAGGGAGGAAGGATGCAAAGAATAAGAAACAAGAAAGTGGTAGTGATGCATTTTCATCATAAAAATCAGAGTAAGAGGGAGCGGTCAGTCTCTTAGAGCAGAACGAGGGGGAAAAAATAGCACTTTCACAGAATCACAGAATCACAGAATCTTAGGGGTTGGAAGGGACCTCAAGAGATCATCGGGTCCAACCCCCCTGCCAAAGCAGGCTCCCTGTCTCATATTACATAGATAGGCGTCCAGACAAGACTTGAATATCTCCAGAGAAGGAGACTCCACCACCCCCCTGGGCAGCCTGTGCCAGGGCTCCGTCACCCTCACTGTGAAAAAGTTCTTCCGCATGTTGGTGCGGAACTTCCTGTGCTCCAGCTTACAGCCATTGCCCCTTGTCCTGTCCCCACAGACCACTGAAAACAGGCTGGCCAATTCCCCCTGCATCCCATGTCTAAGATATTTATAAACACTAATTAGGTCCCCCCTAAGTCTTCTTTTCTCCAGGCTGAACAGACTCAGCTCACTCAGCCTTTCCTCACAGGGGAGATGTTCCAGACCCCTAATCAACTTTGTCGCCCTTCTCTGGACTCTCTCCAGAAGGTCTCTGTCTTTTTTATACCAGGGAGCCCAGAACTGGACACAGTA
>VZTU01012160.1:105770-122966 GCA_013400835.1 Zapornia atra
GCCCAGCTCTCCAGCCTGTCCAGGTCTCTCTGGATGGCAGCGCAGTGTTCCTGCGTGTCAGCCACTCCTCCCAGCTTTGTATCATCGGCACTTGCTGAGGGTGGATGCTATTCCCTCATCAAGGTCGTCAATGAAGATATTAAACAGGACTGGACCCAACACCGAGCCCTGGGGAACACCACTAGTCACTTTGCAGCTTTTAAGTCTCTGGGGATTCAAATAAGAAAGCAATTCACCTAAATCACTCAAGGTTATTCAACAGGAATCAAGCATTTAAAAAAAAAAATCTATTCTGTATCAAGTTGATAATTTGAGAGCAGAAGTGAAGGTAATTAAGCTAGACCCTGCTATTTCCTAACTTAGGAGCTTTAAAATATGAAATATTTCCTTCCCCATGTACTTTTCCTTGTACATAGCTCTACTAAATGTTCGATGATGTGTTATTAAGGCTACAAACCACTAATTCGGTAGCTACTAAATAATTCAAATGATCCGCCTTAATTCAACAGAGAAGAATCTCACAATTCAGAAGGAAAACAAAAGACTTGAACACCAGACCCTGTTTGGTGTGCTGAGTTTCAAATTTGTCTTGCCCACTAACCAGGAAAACATGTGTGATTTAGTCTAGGTGATCCTGCTCTGACACGGAGACTTGGACTAGATGATCTTTTGAGGTCCCTTCCAACTCCTGACATTCCGTGATTCTGTCAAAGAGCACAAAGCAGTGAAACGAGTCCCTAAACGGTGACTTTCCATCCTTCCTGCTGACACTGTGCAAGACCTGATGCAAGACTCTCTGGGCATGTGACAAAGGACTGCTGTTCGCTGTACCTGATTTTTTTTAATGCAAATCCATTTCTTTCAGAACCCTTCAAATCACAGCATGTAAAAATTACCTTATTTATATTCTACATTACATGACAGTGCGAGGGGAAAAGAAAAAAAGAAGGTAACTCTCTCACTCCTTACCAGATTTGCCATTTATAATTTCAGAGTTTAACATACAAAACATTTTAGTGCACAACTCTGCCTTCCCAAGAGCTAATAAATATGCAGAAAATACAGAGAATTACTCCCTACTTCCTTTTTTTTTTCTTTTTTTTTCCCTAGTAGCTACAGCTGATGGTAGATAAATGGCAGAGTCGCGTTTCATCTCTCCTTCCCCCCTTCTGTTCGCTCTGCAGTCTGTTTTTCTGTGGGGACAGAAATCTCCATGCCAATATTCACAAGACCATTACATCTGAACTAAAAAATGAATGAAGTAATCCACCCCCTCCTTGGATGTCACGAATGCCCTGGGGAAGCGGTACCCTGCAGCTGGGGTCCAACAGACTCGGCTCTCCATTGCTATACGCACGTGTTTTACCACAGCTGGGGCCACAGAAACCTTAACCTTAAGAGATGGGGCGGGGGGAGAGTTTTAAAGGTTTGCAAAGAAGCAAAAAACAAGTAATTCTTCTCCCAGCTCCAGAACAGTATTAATTAGTCCTTCAACAGCAGCCACCAAACTTTTTGGAGAGATACAGAAGCACGCCAACAAGGCAAGCAGATCAGATACATGCTGGATTTTAATTAGGAGTGTTACTGCTTCAAAGTGTCTTGCACGGCGACATTGTCCTTCACTGTCCCCTTCCCAGCCCCCCTTGTCTAAATCCTACCTGATACAAACTCATGTCACCTGCTACTAAAATCCCACGATGATTAAGTTTCCACGTTCCCCACAGACCATTTATTCCATCAATTCCCTAGCCTTACTCTTCAGGAAAATTTTCAAAAATGTCTGACCTAATTCTTCCCACTTGAAATGTAGGCATGCTCCTCCACGCCCTGATGACAGTGGATGTGTAACATGGCTCTGCAGCTTGCGGATGGCTGTCATCCGCGCCTCAGACAACGCTCTCCTCTGCCTCTTCTGGCAAGTCTTGGGCTGTTTTTTTAGTCCTCTCTGAGGCTCTTCTCTCTCTCTCTCCTCTGTCCCATCAGTCAACCTCTTTCCTGAGCAATAGCATCCAAACCCTACTGTCAGCTGAAGATGAACTCTTATGGATGCTGAAGAGATTGCATAAAATGCCTGAAAACCATGTTCCTCTTTATAAATCCTGGTAGTAGAGAGCTCAATATTTTCACCATATTATGACACTTATCAACTTAGTTTTAACCTTTGATATATTCATAATCCCATACTGTCTTCTCCAAACTCCTACCTAAAGATGTCTCAAGTGGAGGAAAACTGTCCTAACTATATTATATTCAATAAAAAGTACAAGGGGAAAACAATCAGCTAGGTAGATGTGGGTTTGGGGTGTTTTTTAAAATTATTTTTGTTTAAGAAGTCCCATCTCCTATGCTGAGTGTCATTAGAACAAGTATTTACTAATGTACAAGATCTAGTTTCAATGACAGAGCACACATGATTTATATTAGAACAACTGTGGCTCCCTGTATCCAAAGTGCATTCGAGCCGCGATACTCTTTGATATATATTAAAGTATTAGGGATTACCAATTCGGAACAGTTCCACAATTTCACTTCTGTAGCTTCCATCCACTGATGAAATACCCGCTCCAGAAACAGCCACCTCAGTCCCTGGCAGATGCGAGGTGTGTTCTCAATTTGGCTGGGGCAACCCCCTCAGCACATTTTCTGTAGCAGTTTCATAGGAGCTGAGAAAATCTTCCAAAAAACACAGGAACCTGATGTTCTCATCTGCTTTCAAGACCTTTGGGGCCATTAAGGTGGCTCAAGTGGCAGTGCTGGCAGTGTCGTAACTCATTAATAAATTGGGAGCAAGCTCACATCTGCTAGGAAAGGCAAGTCTAGTCTACCCCATTTTATGGTCTCTAGCCGAGTCAAGCACATTAAAATATGTATTACCACTGTCTACTTGTCACTTCTTGTAACATGCTTAGGTGAACCTATGGCTGCAAGCCAGAACCCATACTGCTTCAACACAAGAAGTGCTTTTGGGGGAAAAGTTATTTGCAACAAAACTGTCAGGTCCCTTTCGGTAAGCTGGCAAATGCTTGCCTTGACCCTTGCTGAACCAAAAGTTAAATGGGGAGGAAAGACTGCAATTTCAGGTTCATTTGGGCATCTTAATACACCCATGAGATAAGCTACATGATATGCCTTGCCACTGAAAAAACTGAGAAATCAAAAGACCAATTCCTTTAACCTGTATTTTAAGAACAGTTTTGATACTGGTTCCTTAAGAGGGAACAAAACCCCAACCTGTGTTACACCACTGAGGAGAACATCTCTTCTTATCCCTGGTACTGACAGGAAACATGCCATGGGGACACAATGGGCTGACAGGTCAATATAGGATACCATTTCATTCAAACCAGTTGCTAGACAATGGCTGGCACTGAGACGACCGAAAACTTGTGGAGAAGTCAGTTCAAGCTGGCTTAAGTAGATGCAAGCATAAACTTGGATATTTCAGAGTTCTTAAGAAGAAAAGCAGCTTGCAATATTTCAGGGTGGGGTTCTGAGACTTTTTTTTTTTTAAAATTAATCCATCAGTACTAAGTAAGACCAGAAACACGTCAGACTCCTTTGTGCCCAGAACTGCGTCTCAGCCTCTGACTGACAGCTGTAATTAACGGGTTTTCCAAGCTGGGGCGGGGGGAAGAATCAACTGGTGAAAGAAACCTAAACCAAAACCACCCCCAAAAATCCCAGCAGCCTGCAGCCTGAGCAAGTAAAGATGGCTTGCCTTGCTCACGCACATATGCTCACACGCAAGCATACAATGAAGGGCACAGCTCCCAACTCGTACTTGAGGCTCTCCCCCCGGTTTCACCCCAGTTGTAATCTTTTATGGTCTCGTAAAAGCGTGCTGCCTTCAGGAAGACGAGGGTTCCTTTTATTTCTTATTATTTCATCCGCAGCTCAGTAGTGCTTTGCTTGACCTACACTGACATAACCTTAAGTAAAAGGGGTTCAAGTATGTGGTTTCACCATCCCTAAAGTGAGCCATATTTTATTAGGGTTTGGGGTGGGTTTTTTTCTCCTTTCTTCTCTCCCTCTGCTCACACTTCAGAGTAGAGGAAATGCCTGCTGTGAATTCTTGTCCAGCATTTTAAATACCTTATGAAGTGCTTGCTTTCCCATTGCTGGAGAGCGTCCCAAGGGCCGTAAGCTCTCCAAGAAAGAGAGGTGTAAATACCTTTGTCCATCCCCAGTGAGAGGGAAGAACACAGGATGGAGATGGAGCCAGCAGCCCCTGCATGCCACGGCACCCACCCAGCATGGGGTGCTGCTCAAGCCCCCATCACCCATGTTTCACAGAAAATACCATTGGTGGGATAACCAGCCACTTCACCACCAACCAGCTCTGAAATTGACTAATACCCGAAAGCTACCCATTTTTGGTACAAAGAGAGCTCACAGCTATTTTTCAAGCAGCCAGATGTATGAACCTATATCCTGCAGCCATAGGTTCATTGTGACTGGTCATAACAAACTATGTGCAGAGAGGCTGAGTTACTCCCTTTTCACAACAGCCTCAGCCTTGTAGCACCCAGAAGCCTCATACAAGGCAGTGCTGTAGCTCATTGAACTAGGTAAGTTTCTGTACTCTACAAGGCATTAATTGCCAAGGAAGACGGCGTGCAGCTATAAATCTATGAAATGTGTTATAAATAACACCACACGTTCAAATTGGTTTGATTTCATGAGGAAGAGGATTCCTTTAGTTTATTCCTTTAATGCTCAAGCCACAGCATTCTGTAACTGCACATCCACTGCTGCAGCTGAATATAAGGCAGCCTTAAAACTCACACCCAACAGGGATAAATCCAAACTTCTCCTCAAATGCTATTACCCTTCGACATAAGAATAGAAACCCCACCAAGTTGCATGGCTGTTTTAAACACTCTTTAAGAAAACCAAAAAAAGCTGAATTTGGGGTTTGGTTTTTTTGTGGGGGATTGGGTTTTTTTGATTCCTTATGGGGGTTTCAGGGTGGGGTTTTGTTTTGGTTGGGTGGGTTTTGTTTCATTACTTTTTTTTCTTTTTCAAAAGATGGCTCATGTTCTCATTCTTTGTCCTGTCAGAGGATCACCTCTGGTTACTGTAGTGTGCAAGAAAGCAGATTCGTTAGTCATGTACGCACCTAGCAAGCTTATGTCTGGCACACATCCCTTCCAACTCCTCCTCCTCAACTTCCAACAAAATTTATATAGTGAAAAAACAGTGCCATAGAAGTAAAAAGGCGCTATTTTCAGACCAGACCGAATGTACTTGAATGAATAAAACCTTAAAACTGAGAAAAATGACAGAAAGATAAAGCTGATTCAGCCTTAGCACTGGGTGGGCTAGGATGATCCCCACAATTTGCACCACTACTAATCTCAGCAGTGGTACCTGACCTGTACAACAGGATTTATAGGTACCATAAGCAGATGCAGAACTATTTCCTAACCTGCACACTTTTAAAGACAAAAAGGATCTGGAATTTTCCCTCAAAACTACTGGTGCGGGTTTGCAAAATGAGCTACACCATGTTTACAAACCCCACACTCAGTGGCATGGGTTTTCTAACTCGTTTTAACTTGCAGATAGGCACAGACATTGTGCTATCTGGGACCAGAATAAAGTCAGCGCAAAGCACATGGACATCAGGTCCTCATTCCCCAACATTTCATTGTATGGATCTCCTTCCCTCAGGCGGATGCCCCTTGCCTAATGCAGGCGCATGTTTCTCTTGAGATCTGTATTTATATCCCTGGCCCAGGTGCCATTTTCCAAAAGCTCGCCCATGCTGGGGGCTCTGAAACAAAGGCAGGAATTTTTGCACCCCCCACCCCATTGTCTGTGAGCTGCTATGATGATTTCATACAAACCAGGGTCACGTGTCATGCAACAAGTGACCTGGAGTTTCTGAATGTTTGATACCAGTGTGTGCTTGGCCCTACACTTCTATGTTCTATATGTACTTTGCCTCACAGAAGCCTACAGCAAACAGCTGTCATCAGCATTCACCCCTTCTGCTAACACTTCCCTTAATCCCTAACTGAATTCCCAGCCTATAATTAAACTTTCCAGCTGCCGTACTCAGAGATGGCGCCAATATCCATCATTTGCTTCGAAGTAGTCCCTAAAAAGCTCTTTTTCCAATTTCCAAGATCATGGGCTATGACCAAAGCCTCTTACATTTACAGGTTTTAGGCTAAAACCCTTCCACTCACAACTTGTCCCATCTTTAACAAGAGAAATTAAATGTCCAAGTAGTATTACCTTAATAACTAATGCATTTTTATAGTGCCAATAGGTAGAGTGCAAAGGCTTGAAAACTGACGGATAAAAGTTTCATGTACTTCCACATTTTGCACAGAAAACACACTGGAAAGAACTGTATAACCACCGTCACTTACAAAAAGCCCAAAGTTAAATTTAACAGCAGCTCCACAGTGAAAGACTTAGGATTTGGAAAGACCTTCCAAATAAACGTAATGAAAATCCAAACATCTTACTTTAGATCGCAACAGTAAATTGAGGTTAGCACTTCAATCCTGAAAATCTCTTTTTCACATTCACCTACATCATCACGTGAAGGGTAGACAAGGCTAGCAACATGTTTGTCTGATGCTGCTGTTACAGAGTTCAAGAGGACTTGATGCTCTCTTAGAAAATTGCTGATTTCAGGTTGAGAAAGGAAGGGAGAAGATGTCTGAAGCAAACATTGTATTTTTAGGTTTACTTGACATAACACACCACTGGGGCACAGCTGAACAGAGCAGGCTGGGGAAGCCTAACACCCCGTGCGTGCTTACCACAAGCTTTGGGAGAACGAGAAGAAAACCTCACCAGATAACCACAAACTCATGTTACCTTTGCGAGCCACAAATGCCTGGGACATCTGCTGAGCCTCAGAGTCCACAAAGCTCACCCACCCCAAACCTGAAGGCTGGATGACCACACAACACATCCTCAAGCCTCAGTCTCAGGTCCCTGCAATTCCACGTACTGCACAACAGGAGCCAACATCTTCAAGTACAATCTGTTGCAGAGCAGGGTGGCGTTTGCTTGACTGCTGGAGCGCTCTCATTACAAACAGCGAGCAGGCTACATTCCTAAAGAGACAGACAAGCATCCACTGGCAAGCCCATCAGAGCAGCAGCCCGCAGCGATTGCGTCGCCTGCTGATGAAGATGGGGGGATGTTTAGGGTCAACCACCCCTGTGTCTGCTCTTAACGTGTTTAGGAGTCGCAGTGTGCTTTGGCTTTGCCTTTTGCTTCACATGGCAGAGATAAGCGGAGTGCTGACATCCAGCCTTCATGTTCCTGAAACCGTGGGCTGGTTTCAGAGAAGATGAAGGCTGCAGCCTTGCTGAAAGCTATCTGCTGTTTATACAAAGCAGGGGCACCTTCAGGAAAGGAAAGTATTCATTTTTAAATTCATCCCACTGTTTGAGGAAGGGTTTAATTTTGCAAAATACCCCTGTAAGGGTACAGGATTTATCAGCTACCGTAAGGCTATATTGGTAGGCTACCAGAAGATTAATGATTCTGGGTTTGTCAAGTCCAAGGTGTCACTGCTCGGCAAAGAGATCATACCAGACAGGTGCAAAAATCCAAAGCTTGGACAGGTATAGCTCGTTCCTAGCAGCAGGGAAAGAAAGGTCATCATGGGAAATAGAAATTAATACGCTTTCAGTTCTATGTAAACTATAGGTGAAACTTTCCTCCTCCCTCACATTAAACCAATCATTTTAAAGGTGAATTTTGAGGACTACACGTGACATGCTTAAGATTCAAATATGAATGCTTTGAGAGGTTAGGAGAATGTGAAAACTGTGTTTCACTGAAAACTGTTTGTCAGTTTTAATCACAGGATAACTCTACAAGGGGTGTGACTGATGCAATTTAAATTTTCACCTGACAAACTGAATTATTAATCTGCGGTGCCTACAACAAAGGATCAAGTGGAGCAGTCAGGCAGTTACCAGCCCCAGGAACTACTAGAGAACATCCTTGAGATAGGGAAGCAGCAGAGTTGGGCTTGGTTCAGCCTGGAGAAGAGAAGGCTCCAGGGAGACCTTACAGGAGTCTGACAGTACCTGGACGAGCCTACAGGAAAGTGCAGAGAGATTTCGTCCTAGTGATAGGACAAAAGGGGTAATGGGTTTAAACCGAAAGAGCATAGATATAGAGCAGATACTAGAAAGAAATTCTTCCCTGTGAGGGTGGTGAGGCCCTGGCACAGATTGCCCAGAGAAGCTGTGGCTGCCCACTCCCTGGCAGTGTTCAAGGGCAGGTTGGATTGGGCTTTGGACAACCTGGTCCGGTGGAGAGGGTCCCTGCCCATAGCAGGGAGCTGGAACTAGTTCTTGAGGGGACTCCAACCCAAGCTATTCTGCGATTCTACAACTTCAGAATTCTTTGTTGGAGTAGGTTAAAACTTAGGGAAAATACCACCAGAAAGAGGAGTCCTTTAGTTCAGAATCTCAAGACGTTGGACTTAAACACACCACCAGTCAGAGCAGCTTCTGCCCAGCCAGCTCTGCTGCCATGTTTTAAGTAGCAAATAGTCCTATTCATGATGTAGGTGTCTATTCAGACTCTTGCTAACATTTGTGCTATCCCTTCCAAAATTCTTGACAATTTCTTTCAGGCTCAGCAGCCAACATTTAATTAAGAAATATTTAACCACTAGTATTTTTTAAAACAACGGCACGTAAACCGAAATAACTGCTTATCACATCTCCATTACAAAATCAAAATACAGCCAGTGGAAACCAGATAGAAAACCCTCGCCTTCAGCTGAACTAGTTTTGCTTAGAAAACGAACAGATAAAGCATTTCCTTGGCTGAGACCTTGATTTGTTTGCCAAGTCCCATCCTGCAGCAATTTTTCTTCTTACAAAATCCCAGGCTCAGAGGACATTATCAAGGAAGCAGCCTCACAATTAGGAACAATGATAGCCCTGGCATGCCTTAAAAAAAAAAAAAAAGGCAGCAAAGCATTTTTAGCAAACTATGTAATGTATTATGTAGCTAATGCATCTGTTTTATCCCTATATAACTGCTTGAAAGCTAGAGAATGACAGGTATCTTCTCGGTGTAATTTGTATCCTTATGACGGTTTGTTGCCGCATCACCTTTTGCACACCAGCATTATTGTACTGGGGGGAAAAAAAAAGGAAAAGAAAAAAGCACAGCGAGATTTCCTACAAACTATGGAGATATTAAACACTCATATTGATTTCCACACCCAGGTTAGAAGAAGAAAACATAACTGCACCGATTGTGTTCTTCAAAGCAACATCACAGGATCAGAAGGTCACTGGCGGGGGGGGGGGGGGGGGAGCGGTGTATGTGTGTGCATCTTCTTTCACACCAGCTCCCTCAATTTTAGATGGAAGAAACACTAGCAAGAGTTAGGAAGTGGTGCCTCAGATGGCAGAACATGTAGGACATGGGCAAACAAAAATTAAGTGCAATAACCAAGCTCCTACTGGGGTGAGGTGGTTTGGAAGAACAAGGGACTGGGGGAAAATGCAACGATCATGTCTGCACAGCAGATAAAGTGAACTGAAGAGGGAAGGAGTCCACAACCACGCAGAGAGTTTACTTTTGTACAGATGCTTCTCTTGCAGAAGCTGCTGGTACCCTTCTAGCCAGTGCAACAGAGAAACAACAACTGCTTGACTCTGAGGGTAACCCCAAGGCCACACCATTTGCTGGATGCTGGCAAGAGACGCTTCATGTCTGCTCTGACAGCAAAGCACTGGGAAGGTGGTCAAAATTTAAAAAGAAGGAGCTTGTTTTTATTCTTCAGTTCTGCATCCTTAATTCGGTCACTGTCCCCTCAGGCTGAGAAAAGGACTGGCTTTACTGTTCTGATGTAGCATCCTGGTAGAGAAGCTGCAAAGCACAGTATTCCTGGTTTACACATGAAGTGAACTTAAGAAATACAGTCTGTGGTTCTCACAAAGAAGAACAAGTCAAGAAATCTGTGTCAGATCACTAGCAAATGAGGGTAAACCCCTTCTGAGCTTTAGAAATGAACTTCTGGATGGGTATGACCCTTTTTGAACTTCAGACAAATTTCTGGAAGGTTGGATTTGGCTTTGCAGGAACTGGTCAGCAGGCACAGAGCAGAAATAACAACCTGTACACCAGGATTCTGAGGAGAAAAGCAAGCTTTTCAGGTAACTTCAGAGATGGATGTTATTTCACCATCACAATAATGAATTCTGTGGCATATTTACTTCCGTGCAAATGCAAGCAGGCGCACGGTTTATGCAGACAGAGAGCCTAGTTGCATATATTTAAATACACTCATGAAGGTGGTGGGTGCCATCTTTTCTCCCTGCCTTGGACAACTGGTGGGGGCAGAAGCATTGTCTGCTGGCTCTTCTCCCACCCACTGATTCCCAAGGTCAGAATAAACTAAGATGAATCAAGTATTCTCTAATTCTTGAGGGTGCTGTTAAACAGGATGGCATGAGGAGTGGCTGGGGGGCTGTGTCGGTCTTTTTTACTTTTTCCAAGATATCTACTACAGCATGTTAATATATAATGTGTTGTCATTATATACATCCACGTAACCTACACATCAGACTAGCAGCACTGAGGGCAGGACAGAGCACAGAACCAGCTCTGACGTGGAGCCAGGCCTGTCCTCAGGCTCCATTTGCTGTGGCACGTTACCCACCCTTAGCTCTCTACCCTTGCAAGTAAGTGATCAAACCTTGACAGCATGCTGGCACAGTATTAAAGGACCCTCTTAATTGCCATGCCTCAAATTCCAGCTCTAAGCCTGCTAAGAGAAAGCCTGCAAAACTCTTTAATAAATCATAGAAATCAGAGATGGAAATTAGGTCATCTTGCCTGCTCCTCCTACCTGCGCCGTGAGTTTGTTACCCATACGGGGCTGCTGAGCACTCTCTCTCAGCAACTCCTAAATGATTCAAGTGTGGAGCTTTCTCCCAATTCCCTGGGCAGGCTGTGACACAGCCCAGTGAACCTTGCTGTCTGTATGCTTCACACCTACTAGCCTCATCTTCTCCACCCCAGTTCTGCCTCCATCCCGTTTTGTCCTGTCCCTATTTATATCCCCAACTTCCCCAAAATCCGCTCTTGATGCTGCCACAACCACCATCCGGCAAAAATTGTTGCTCAGGAAACGTTCTTCTGCCTCTCCTGTAATCCCACTGTAGTGTGCTGCTATTTTTAGGAGTAAAAGGAGGTGGTAAGGGAATGAAAGGCTGCCAGCTCCAGCTGTACAAGAATAATGCTCCAGTAAGTGGAAACTACATTACAGTGTTTCCCTTTAAGCACACGCAATTAACCAAAACTTTCAGTCTTCTGGAATGATCCAAAAGAGAGAGGCAGAAGAAACGGACAAGATGATTTCCAGGATAAAAAAAGCCTGTCACCTCACTTCACCTTTCAACCCTGCAGCTGGACCTCTCACCCCGCAGTTGTTCCCACGATTTCTCGTCGGCACTTGCCTAGTGAGCCGCACGGTTCACCAGCCACATACCGCCATCATGAAGTGATCAATTAGGAAACCTGCTCACAAGAAGAGGCAACCGCTTAGTGCCAGCCCCTCAAGCTTTGGAACAAGGCAACATGCTCGTGTCCAGCTGCCTATCACCCTCCCCAACCAACATCAGTGCCAGATGCCCCAAAGTCCTCTGTGCAACCAGTGCCTGGACTACCAAGGCCACCTGGTGACAGCAGAACCACCCTGTTTTCCTCAGAGCACGCTTTTATACCTCACCCACCATCTTTACTTTTATCAAAACTCTTATTTACCGATGCGTGAGGTTAAGAATACTACTAGGTGCTAGGTTTCTGGCTGCAAAAGCTTCCCAGAGGCAACCAACAATGTTTCTCTCTGTACAGATGTTTATATCTGTGCACCAACTCCAGGGCAGCTGTGGGGTACCCGCAGCCATTACACAGAATCATAGAAGCTCCTGAGTTGGAAGGGACCCGTAAGTATCATCGAGTCCAACTCCTGGCTCCACACAGGGCCAGCCAAACCAGAGCATGCGGCTGAGTGCATCGTCCAGTCATTTCTTGAACTCAGTCGAGCTTGGTGTTGTGACCCCTTCCTTGGAGAGCCTGTGCCAGTGCCTGACCACCCTCTCAGTACAGAACCTTTTCCTAACATCCAACCTAAACTTCCCCTGCTGCAGCTTCATGACATTCCCACAGGTTCTATCGCTGGTCACCAAAGAGAGATCGGCACTTGCCCCATAGCTCCCCTCTCATCAGGAAGCCATAGATCACCATGAGGCCTCCCCTCAGCCTCCTTTTCTCCAGGCTGAACAAACCAAAGCCCTTCAGCCTCTCCTCATAAGTCTTCCCCTCCAGACCCTTCACCGTACTCATTGCCCTCCTCTGGACAGTCCCCAATTGTTCTGTGTCCCTCTTGTACTGCAGTGCCCAAAACTGCATTGTGCTGGGGAGCAGAGGGGCTGAGCGTTGCCTGCCCCAACCCTTCTTCTGCAACAGTGGTCATTTAATTGAAATACAACAGCAATGAATTCAGCAGACCTGGTGAAGTAATCATCTCCAGGGTCCTCAGAGAGATTACAGCATCCTGACCGAAGCTACGATTTGGTAGGGTCAGATTTTGATACCTCTATCTAAACTGAATTGAGCCTTGTTTCACAGGCAGGCTTACCAATTTCCGTGGGAAGACTGGCAGATAAAGATACTAACTCGAGCCAGGGTGCAAGAACAGGTCTCTCAGCATAAGCATATGTTTCCTAGGTCTGGAAGAGCCCTTTTTTTCTTTTTTGCCTCCCCCCTTCCCCCTCCTCACAGTCTGTTTGTGTTTGCTGGCTTATTAAACAAGACTTTTTTTTGCAGCCAGTCTGTCCTAGGGAACCAGGAGTTGTTACACGTAATTGTCCTCAGATTCGTAAGGAGTAAACACGGTAACCTCCATCAACCAGGGACTCCTCCTGCTCTGCTGCCACCGGGAAAAGGCTGCCAGTGCACCCCGGTGTGTGGCTGCCTCCTGGGATTTACCCACCTCCTCCCAGGAGGTGGACAGCACTGAGGCTGAGCCCCTGCAAGGGGGTGAAGCTGCGAGGATGAGGAGTGAGGAGGGATAATCCCAAACCGAGAGGCGAGAAGGGGGCTGGTTGCTCTGGGTACAGACGAGGAGATGGGTGTTCTCCCTTTCTCTCTCCCATGAACTGGCTCATCAGCCAGGATCCAACCAAGAGTCCACCTGAGTCAGCTGTTCCCATCTCAAATACTACAGCTCCCCCTTGCTACCTGCTGCTCACCTGGGATTAAATCCCAGCCCCTGTTTTCAGAAGAAGGCTGCAATAAAAGCCAAGCCACAGACGCGTGCTATGCCTTGCTAGCTCAGACTTTCACGCAGCCTGAAAACAGAAACCTCAACGCTCTCCATTCCATGCAGGAGCTTTCTTCTCCCACCTCTAACCCATTACAGCAGTGCCATGACTTTTTTTATCATGCCACATTTATCGGCAAACGCACAATTCATATGAATATACACGCACGTACACACGTACCCAAAACTGCATCCTGCTTTTTTTCTCTTCACACTCTCCCCTCCTTCCCAGAACGTTTCTCTACGTTCACATATGCTTTACATTTATTCTAGCCCTTTACCCCACACACACTCTCCGAGTCCCCGGTTTCCACAACCTTCTTTAACCCTCTCAACTATAGACTTTTACTCAGTGGGATCAAACATCTGGTGGGAGATCCTCATGCAGGTTTCAGTACTTCTTTTGTTTCTCAGCTTGCTATCAGATCAGTTTAGATAGGTAGTGAAGCCACTGAGAGGGATTCTCCCTCTATGGCACACAAGTATTTTCAAATTCTAGACAGGAAAGGGTAAAAATATTGAAGGGGTCACTGTAAAGAAAAAAAGGGGGGGTGGGGGTGGTGACACATGTTGTTTCCCCCTTTTTTTAATTCTATGTACCTTTTAAATTGTTATGTATTACACTTCCATATACTGCTTCCCACAGGATGCAAACAGATTCACAACTTTGATTATCATCACTTCCTTTCTGCTTTTACCCACTTTATTCAAGAGCAAGCAGCTCTACTGATGATACAAAGACCGAGTAAAAAGTAAAGATTTCATTTTCCTCCAGAGAAAAAGCTGACAATTACTCAAATTGCATTATATCAATTACTCAGGAAGGGTGTAGGAGATATGGAGTTTGCTGCCTATACAGTACGTTGTCTCAGATTAACTCAGTTGTCCCAAATACTGACCCATTTCTGCTTTTCCACAGATATTTAGTCCTCAGCAATCCTCCCAAGTTTCCTCTGCATGGATGCTCGCCGTGACAATGATCGAGACTGGCAGGGGCAGGCGCAAAGGGCCCGTAGGATTTCTCCTACTGAAGCCAAGGTAAGTGCTTAACACTCTTCTCCCCTACCTGCTGTGTTCATTTTAAGAAGCTGAGACCCTTCCAAAGAAAACAAGCAAATTTTTGGGGTGTTTCTAGGCAGCTAATGCAAGAGGAAGTGCCGTGTGTCCATACACACATTTTGACTTGGACCATTCCCCAGCCATTGGAAATACCTAATACTGGAGATGAAGAATTAAGAGAAACATGTGATAGAACCTAGCTAGTGCATTTTTTTTTTCCCCTAGTAGTTAATCTCCTTTGAAGGCTTCCTTTAGGGTACCGATTCCAACTGCTTAGCTATGATTGTCTTGGTTCTGGGTAACAATCTTCTACATACTCTATTAACTTCCATGCCAAATAAAAACAATCCACTCTGAACCTTCAGAATAAACACATTTTCAGATTATTTTTCATCTTAATTGACAGCAATCCCATTTTTCAATTATAGGAGCACATCTATTTGCACTTGATTAGAGAGGAATTAGGGCTGAACAAAACACTTTGAAAATTCAAACTCTGCTGTCATGACACATTTCCAGTTAAAAATGCAATGAACGAGGCGCTAAACCACAGTATCCCAGGGCCACACTGTACACACTGGAAAAAGCACAATCCTGCAGACTCACGAAACATCCCCCCCCACACAGATCCACCCTTTGTTTTCAAAGCCTAGCGTACAGTGAGTGCGCACTGGACGTACACAGGTTCTCACCCCAGCGTGTACTTCAGTGTGATAAAAAGCCACATAGTTGATAATACTTTCATGTTGAAAACACCGTAGCTCGAGAAACAAAGCTGATGCTTCATCTCATGAGAAACAAGTATTCCTTTCTAAGGGCTTACAAATGGCTTGATGTCTTCTCCGAGACACGAGATTTCCATGAAACAAGTCTGAATGTCACCCGCCCCGAATAACACATTTAACACGTTTCAAGAACTTTCCGTTAGCTCAAGATCATGCCTGAAATACAGAGAATTGGCATTTTACATATTTCAAAAAAATAATACCCATGCACAGCCCCCCAAGGAATACACAACCATCGTGCCAAACAACAAATCTTACAAATATAGGTGTGAGCACGCTGCTGTCGGTCAAACCTACAACCTGTGCCTGTATTATGCATAAAACCTCCCCAGCCTTCAAAGAAAAACCTGTGAACAGTAGTTCTTTTTCATCAGAGAGTAAATATTCAGCAGGTTTCCACTTCAGACAAAAAAACCTCAAAACAACTCACCCTGTTTAATTCAAGAGTTGCGCAATGTGCAGCTTCACCTTCACTTGCTCCTTTCTCAGAGAGAGAGAATAAATAAAACCCCAACTAAAATTAAACCTCTACCAGTTTTGCTGCAGTCCCCCAGCAGAGAGACACAGCCCTACCCTGCAAGGAGCCACCAAGGCGGAGGCGCGGCAGGGCGGAGGGGGGGGAAGCTGGGGATGGTGCCACACCCTGCAGCCCCCCCCAACTCCTCCTCCTTCTCCCAAAGGCTAAGCCTACCCACCGCAGAAGCAGGCTCCCATCGGATGAGCTCCCGACATGCATCCGACCAGCTCCTCGGTCATACAGGGCAGGCTTTGGGGAGAAAGGGTCATCAGCCGCATCATTAACAGAGGGATGCGACTGTGGGCGATTCGTTCAGGGAGACGACCGGGCTGTAACGGTTCCGATTATAGAAAACCCACGTATCTTTAAACCCTTCCTGATGTGTTTCATGTTCTCTGCTGCAGTGAGGAGGTCTGCAGAGCGCCGGCAGCTCAAGGAGCCTTGCTGCTCGAGCCGTGCCGTAAGGAATAAAACTTCCAGTGGCTCTTACTGTAATGCAGTGCTCCCAGGCTCTCTTCTCCCCTTATTGCCATGCCGGTCTCATCCTTGCCTCAGAGCTGAAACTTTCCAACCCAAGGAGACCAGCGTAGCAATGTTTGCCTATGCTACATTATGCATGTACACACACAGGTGCTGCAAGACCAGTGAATTCTGCCACACCGGCCATGCAGAAGGATGATCTCGACCACTCTGCAAAAGGACCATTCTCCACAGACGCAGAGGGAAAGCATGTACTCAATCCCATCCAACTAAGACTTACTGATTGAAATCTCACATATATTTTCCTAATTTCCTACCAGATTTAGTTGTACTTGTTTTCTTTGTACAAACCTTTCAGCTTCCTATGGATGCAGGTAAAGCTGACATTATTAAAAGCAGAACGAAAATCGATGTTGTTCATATTGCCATACTGCAGAAGGACAGATGCACGTGGGACACACCTAGCCCAGGAGCCTTCCCTTTGGCAAGCAGGCCTCAGGCTTGCAACGGCTCTGACAGAGAAAGACTTCAGACCTGCTTTCCCTTTGACTCACCACCGATGCGCAACTTGAGAAATGACTTTCCACCCCTGCCTCAAACACAGGCACGTGCCGGCCAACGGCATTTGGAGTGAGTGTCACCTCCGGTCCAACGCCGCCCCCCTCAAGCACAGCCACAACAGGAATAAGTATATATTAAAAATAAATAAGAAACGGTAAGGCCAGAACACTGTGCTGCTTGCTGCAATCGCAGGAGTGCAAGTTTCCAAGATTTTCAACGTATATGATAAAGTTTCAGCTCGGAACGCAAACTGAAGAAACATAAACCCACGGTTGCCCCCTTGCCGCCCCAGCCCCTCCGCGGACACGCGAGCGCGAGGGGCCGCAGCCGGGATGCAGCAGGAAGGGACCCGCACAACCCTCCGGCCGGCCGCGCCCTCGGGATCGCTGTTCTCCTCTCCCCACAGACCTGGCCGAGCACTGCAACTTCCACGCCGCGTTCCGGTGCGGGGGGACCGGGAG
>VZTU01012160.1:124138-172030 GCA_013400835.1 Zapornia atra
AAAAAAGCCCACGCTGCGGAGAACGGCAAAAGCTGGATCCCCGGCAGGTTTTTGGAGCCGGTCCCCAGCCGGCTGCCGCGGTGCGAGAGAGCCGGGGGCGCCGAGGGCTGCTCGCTGGGCACAGGGCGGAGAGACACCCCCACCCCAGTCCCCCTCCCGCCTTCCTGCCCGGCCCCGGGATCCCCACCTGCGTCCGGGAGGGGGATCCGGCCGGTTTTTGGCTCAGATAAATGAATTCTTCTGTTTCGAGCGAGGGATGAGTTTAGCTGCTGCCGTTGCAGCCGAACCCTCGCGATGGAGAGGCTCGCTGTGAAGTTAAAACCAGCGAGCTGGGTGCTGGCAAGGTCTGGCTTTGATTTACCCGTGGGGTTTCTGCCGGGAGGGCAGAGCATAACAGCCTTTTCAATTTTAATTTCCAGTGACAAGCCACATGTTCTTTAAATCCAAGCTCTATTTCACTCAACTGCATCACAAAACCAGAAATAAATGTGGGTCCTGCCATACATCGGCCCCCAATCTGGAAAGGGTAACATAAAACTGAAAATCACTTTTGAGTGATTACTACAATACAAACCACAACATGCCACAGTCTGCCAGCATCAAAAATTCCTAGCACTCACAGTAGCTGTCTGGGAGGGAATAATCCCACTCTGACCATTTCATTTTGGTCAGTACAGAGCTACTCTGAAGAGCACATACCTGAGTCCTCTGCTAACTGCACATGATTCAAGCGGTTATCAGACTTCACACTGCTGCACTATGGTGCTCAGAGGCACTGCCCATCTGCCTCTCAGAGGACAGCGGCCAGAGGGGATTAAGGCCAGATTTTGCAAGTGTTTGGCCTTGCTCTTTTCTGGGGAAAGAATTGGCCAAGGGAAGGGTATCGATGGCTGCCTGTGGGAAAGCCACGGACTGACATGCTCTCGTGCTGCACATGCAGTCCTGTTGCACCACAGTGGGTAAATTAACTTTATTCTCTCTTTGGACTGTGTATTTTGAGAGGCCCCCAAAATTATAAGGTCTAAATTATATTGATACCTCTGATATCAATTGGGGGGTGGGGAAGAACTCCTTTAATTACCAGCATCTCTCTGGGATTTAAGAAGGGAAAGAGGTTTTGACAGTAGGCAGCCTGCACTGTAACCCTGCACTACTCTGTATTTAAGGTAGAATTGTAGGAAGACACATACCCTCCCCTTCCCCCCACCCCTGCTACACAGGAGCACCATGTAGCACACCTGGCACACTGTAATACGCGTAAGGAGGAGAGCAACTTCAAAAGGAAAACGTGTGCCATCAACTACAAGAGGCCATACCTCTAGTTATGAGGCTGAAATAAAGAGGCTTGTATACTCCTCTCCACCAGGAGCTCTGGAAGTCATCATGAACCACAAAGGAATGGACTTGACAGCTAAGACACACATTAGAGTTAACAAGGTTTGACTTGGGGAGGGGGAAAAAATAATAAATGGAAGAAAAGTAAGAAAAAGACTGAGTTGGTTTGAATCAAATCAAGTCTCAAAAGCAAGCTAGGAGACTTAAGAAATACTGTTCTAAAACCAATGCAGGATTTGTCTGCTCAACCTTTTGCAGCTCTCATACTGCCCATACGGGCAAGGCACAGACACAGCTCTTAAGCAGAGATATGCCGCTGGAGTAGAATCATAGAATCATTACGTTGGAAAAGACCTCCAAGATCATCTAGTCCAACTGTTCTCCTACCATTTACCTACATTTCTGAGTAAACCATGTCCCTAAGTACCCCATCCAACCTTCCCAGCCCTTCCCAGCAACACGTGCATGGAGATGTGCCCCACCGTTACAACAAACCCTGTGATCCCTTCTGTGGATATCCTGCATATAGAACAGCACCTTTCATCCAAGGATCAAGAGGGCTTTCAGAAAGCACAGTGATTTAACCTGAAAACACCTTTACAACAGATAGGAGATAGCTGGTACCTGTGGGTTATCAGTTTGGGCCTAAGTTCCAGAGTTCTCAGCACTCAACAGGATTTTATTTTGTATGTTACTTTCTATTTCCGAAACGGGTCAGTTGGCCAGCCAGCTCACACTGACTTCTGTTAGACAGAAACTCCATGGAAGTTCAGGTTTCCATGAATCAGCAGATTTTAATTATTATGTAACACCTCCCCCTCAGCTCTTCCAGTAACTTTCAGCAAGCCTAAATCCTTACTCTTCTCACACAGGGGGGAAATGTGAATGATCCCCCCATGCTTCACTGGAGTTACCCCAGCACTCATTGATACAAAAACGTTTGAATGACAAGTCTAGGCAGCACTAGAAGAGACTCTGATCTCCTGCCTTGCTACAAGCAATGGTTTTACTTTTGCTACTTTCTTGCCTTTCTAGGGGTGGAGCTTCAGACCTGGACACCATGAGAAACTGAGTTTAACAATTTCGTTTGAGTTTGAATTCATCTCAACTCCCAACACATCAGGCTTGGTCCAGCGCAAGACAGTCCCTTCTTCCCATTCCTCCATTGCCACCAAACAGGGGCCCCAACCCCCCCTACTCTGCCTTTAAGAAGAGGTATTTTTCCATTTTCCTTCCCCTTGTGCCATGTACCTTCCTTGCTTTTTTTTTTTTGCACCCCCCAGTGCAAGATCCTCCATTTCCTACCCACACAAGGATCTGGATGCTTATTCAAACTGCTTTTGTGTTGGTCTGGAAGCCAGGCTGCCCTCAGCACCCCATCCTTCAGGGAGAAACACATGCTGACACCGACTGTACAAGCAATAGCCAGTTGCACTGGAGATGGACATCAGGCTGGGGAAATGGGTAGCACATGCAGCAAGCTCTCCCCTCCATACTTTTATCCATCCATCCATCCATCCATCCATCCATCCATCCATCTCTATCTATCCCTCTTGGTTTCCTAGTTCCTTCCCCCTTTGGTGAACACATGCAACTTTTGTGGGAAATCCCTGCAAAAGGAGGGAAGAAAAGAGGAGCTCCTGGTCTGAATAAAGGCAAAGACAGCCTCTGACATGAAGCAGGTAAATTAGAAGTGGGGAAGGAAAAAAACACCCTCCTTTCTCATGGGCTACCAGTCAGAGGAGGGTGGCCATAAGGAAAATGGGCCTGTACAGAATATTTGGCCACAATAAGGGCTTTTTTTTTTTTCTCTCTAGAAGAGAGGGGGAATGGGGAGACACACGAGCTCTGCCAGGAAAGGATGAATAGGCAACCCTGGAAGAGCAGGGACAAGGATTATTGCCCAGCCCTGGGAACTGCTGCCTAAAACATTCTTGTGATTCCTTAATTGATTGGACATGGCATTCAAAATAGCACATTACAGAAAAGCAAGAGACAAAAATGCTATCAAACTCAGCAAAAGGCCGTCTCAAGCCCGGCCAACGATGAATTAGCTGGGTACAGAACTTCAAAAAATGGCAAGTACTGTAAAAGTAGCAGCATTATTACAGCATTATTTGGAAGATATTTCTTCACAGACACAAGCTTGGCACTATCTGTCTAGACGGGCAAGATGGGTTTGGAGTCAAACTGATTTTTTTTTCTTTTTTATTACCGTATCCACTTCAATTTATTAAAAGCAAACTGTTCTGCCCATGACTCATGCAGCTTAGCTTTCTGCATGGCAATGAAACAAAATTCTCATAATTAAGAGCGATCACTGTGAGACAGCAGATGAAGGTAAGAGTTAGAAATCAGACCAAATCTTCTGTCTTCTTGTGCTGCAAACATAATGCCTGCAGCCCTCTAATTGGCAAATATTACTGCTGTCTTCAGATATCTAAGTAGTAAACCTTCAGGTGAGCTATTCCTTAGTGCAACTCTGGTGACACAGCAGGTCAGATTTACTCATGACACAGGTTTAGTGGCCCCCACGCAGGGATTTAGTTGGTCTGCTGCTTGAAGTATGTCTCAACTCTGCCAGTCAGTGCCAAATCCACCCCATTTTAAGACTAGTGAAGTAAATTTGGCCCCGGTGCCTCTGTAACTGAAATCCTGTCTCTACATGATTTACTGCAATTAATTCAGCTCTGCCTTTTGCCACTTTCATATCTGTACTCTCTGACTCAGAGCATTAACTGGATTATCAAGCGATTACCTTCTGCTGCAGTTCTGCAGGCCCCCATCGTGAACGGAACGTAACCAAGTTTTATGCTTTCCGATGCCCCTGAGGTTGCACCCAAGACAGTCAAAAATTAGCTTTCAAGTTTTTTATCTCAGTGTGGTTTCAATTTTTAATTTGCCTATGCATAATCATTAGTATGGTTTTACTGTACTCTGATTTCGTATACACTGACTATAGGAAACAGAACATAGAGCAAATAGGGCCTATGCAGCAAACACATTTATTTTAAGTAGTCAAGGGCAACTCTCATTCTCTATTACAGCTCTAGGACCAAGAGCTTCCTAGATGGTGAACACCTCTACCATGGTCACCACAGACTATTCTCCTTCACTGGGGTGATTTCTCATGGGTCCGTCCATTTCGGTCCATGAAGCTCTGGTTTTTTGTCCTCCTTGCCACAGTGCATGCTGTTTACTGGTGGGGTGGCAAACATGAAAGTAGATTCCTACCTTCCCCCTTTTCTGTGCCACTAAACTCAGTCTTGCATTTTAGTAACAAAACTATTGTTAACCCTTCTATGTCTTCTTTCCATGAAGCATCTAATTCAGAGGAGGATTTAAGCAGGAGTTTACCTTGAGCATAAGCTAAAGTCTTACTGACTCAAAGGAGAATCGATGCACATATTTATTAAGTGCCGTCAGAAACAGAAATGCCATCCTGAATCATAACTGCCTTCTACAAATCTCTTTTTAAGATAGCTCTTCCTCATGACACCTGTAATAAAATGCCTCTCGGTGGCCAGGTTAATAGGCACAGCCCCCGACTGCTTTTGTGTCATTTGTCTTTGTAAGCTGTAAGATTTACCCGGGAGGGAAGGCACTTTAACAAGTGTTTGCATAGCACCCAACACAGTTCACCTCTCATCTTAATGAAGGTTAATAACAATTAAGGGAAGCGCTATTATTTAAAGTACAATGAATAACTTTGCTGTCGTGGTTTTGCCCCAGATGACAGCTCAGCCTCACACAGCTGCTCAGTTGCTCCCCTGCAGCGGGATGGGTAAGAGCATCAGAAGAGTAAAAGTGAGAGAACTCATGGGTTGAGATTCAAGTCAATAGGCAGAGCAAAAAGCTGCGTGCACAAAGCAAAACCAGGCATTTGCTCCCCACTTCCCACGGGCACGCAGGAGTTCAGCCATCCCCATGAAAACAGGGGTCCATCACATGTAATGGTGACTTGGGAAGACAAATACCATCATTCTGAACATTCACCCTTCCTTTTTCTCCTGCCAGCTTTATAAGCTGAGCATGAGTTCATATGGTATGAAGTATCCCTTTGGTCAGTTGAGGTCAGCTGTCCTGGCTGTATCCCGTCCCAACGCCTTGTGCACCCCCAGCCTGCTTTCTGGTGGGGTGAGAGGCAGCAAAGGCCTTGGCTCTGTGTAAGCACTGCTCAGCAGTAACAAATGTATCTCTTCATTATCAACAGTGTTTCCAGCATAAATCCAAAACACTACCCATTCCATACTGGCTGCTGTAAAGAAAATTCACTCCATCCCAGCCAAATCCAGTACCTACGTTTATCATTACACTAAAGTGTTACTGAGAAAGTTCTGCTCAAGAATGAATACGTTTCCCATATGTCTATACTGTCTTACAATTACACATGCCAAGATGTCACAGGTTGTTTTCTTTAACAGTTAAAAGATTACTTCCAAGCATTCTATACAATTAAACATTTCTCACCTGGCATGTCTGAAGAAGACTTTTAGGTACCTTGGCTATCCTTCCTGTGAAAGTACTGCTTTTCATTTTCCTTCTTGGGTGGTGCCAGAGGAGTAGAAAACCCAGAACCGATGTTTGACAATAAGGAAACTTCGCTCACAGAAAGGGAAAAGGCTGGTGTTTTTGATCTACGAAATAGGCTTATTGAAGGAAACAAGAAAGCAAAACCCCAAAATACATCGTGCAATTTCTCCATCTCTAGTTAGAAAAGCGCACATTTGCATGGTGTTCTAACAGCCAGCAGAAGTGTCTGCTCTTCACAAACCAAGGACATGCATCTGTGTCCAAGCCCTGCCTGGCTGCTCCAAGCCCACACAGCCAGACATAGCCATTGCCCCTCACAGCCTGTCCTGCAGTCTTCCACGCTTTCCCAGACAAAGGTCTGCATTGCCAAAAGGAGAAAAGTCATCTCTCACTGTCACCTTGCTGTCCATCCTGCCCCCTTCACCAAGCTGCTACAAGCATTTATTAAGGCCATGAGAAGAAATAGGCAAATCTATCTGAGCTATAAACAGGAGAGACAATAAATCTGACCAATTCCTCACCACAATTCCCCATGAGATCTTATCATACGAGGCTGAAAACGGGGCATGTGATGTGAGGAGTGGGGATGATGGCAGTCACCCCACTGCCTCTTTTGGCAGCCACGCCAGCCTGTGCTGGCACCAGACTCTAGTGTTGGCCACAAGCCTTTATTTACGTGAGCAGCTACTCCAAATGATATCCTTAACCTCCAGCCCCTGCCCAACCCCACTCCCAGGGACCAGTCCACCTCCGGCAACAAGAGGGCCTTTGCGCACAGCCAGCGGCTCCTCTGTCTTATAGCTGCTTTCAAAATATGTTACCTCTTAAAAAACATTCTCTAATTCAGTTTACAGTTTAAATCTCACATCCGGTTAACAGGACACTGCCAGTAAAACTGAGCTGAGGGTAGCGAGGAGAAGCCCATCTCTTTCCTCTGTTTCAGCAGTTTCCTCTCCCTTGCAGCTCCCCCTCACTGTCAGCACTCATGGAGAAAAAAACCCAGAGGACATGGACCTAGGCTCTTCACATCTTTCCCTTGCTAAAACACACCAGCATACCCCAAAGGCAGGCACCCTGTGCACACCCTGCATCTTGTACACTGGGGCAGAGTGGTTCTCCACTGGCTTCTCTCTAACCGAAGGGAAGACGATTGCTACCTGCACACAGGCCTGCACAACAGCCCATGGGGATCTGGGTTTGTCTCTCTAATGAGTAATCCTTTTAATAGCATGGAACTGTTACTGTCATGTTAAAGGGAGCAGGGGGGAGAGGGAGAAAACCAATATCATCTTCAACTCACAGCTTTAAACTAAACAAATTTTGCTCACTCAAATGCCAAGTGATATATATTTGTTCCCTGGGCCCTGAAAAATACCCAAGAAAGGCATCCCAACCTCTCACCCTTTTGAAAAGCTTTTCACACTCTGCAAACAACGAGTACCATGAACAGCCTCTCACAGTGCAAATGTTTAATTTACCACACATCCCCTGAACCAGTAAATTTAGGCTAGGGTTTGCTCGGTCACCACTGGGTTTGCTCCCGGTCAGCCTGTGTGCAAACATCTGTCCCCGCTGCTCTCGGAGAGATGGACGCACAGCCCAAAGTTGCCAAGCAACATCCTTGATGCCTTAAGCATCGGGACAACTTGCCTGCTTTAAAAAAAAAGTTACCAGGAAAAAAAATAAAAAGGAAGATAAAAAAAAGGCCAATAGGAAAGCACAAACTTACATAAGGACCCCGCATTTAGAAGAGGTGCTCTGCCTCTTTCCCAGAAAATTTCTGGGCGTACAATTTGTTCTTGGTAGTAAAATAAATGTAGCAATTCCTGTCCAAAAAAAAAAATAAAAGAAAGGAAACAATTTGAGTGCTGGAGTTTTGAAGGTTGAAATTAAAATCTAAACAAGATTTCAGGTTGAAAAACTCATTCTCTGGATGAGAAGGCTTACCAACTTCCCATCCCTCACCCAAACAAACATTGGCGCCACGTACCTGGGGGCCAAAGCAGTGCCACTGGCAACAGTTAAAGGTAAGCACATTATGGTGGTGACAAGCAAAACTGAGAAATAACGTATTTACAAAAAGCCAGAGAAGCACAGAGGTCCAGGCTGCTTTCTCCTCCACATTAGAGCTCACTCTGCTCAAACATCAGATAAATTATTTCCACGGAACTCTTTAATATACCAATTGGAGCAGCCAAGCACTCACACTTCTCAAGATTTTTTTGATACTAACTCTTCTCCCAAAAGAAAGAAACACACAGTAAAAACCATGACCAGAATAAAATCATGTTAATAGAGCTTATAAACTGCTCTGGTCCTCCAGTTTCCCAACCTGTCTGCAGGATTCTGATGAGACTACAGTGACTGATTGCATCAGTTTGCACTTGGGTATCTCGTCCCGTGAAGCTGCTCAGGAAAAATTGCTGTGGCACCTATTAACACATATCATAAACTATCATCAGTGTTCTTAACAAAACTAACCAGCGCTCACGGGCATTTGTAATTTCACTGATGCTCAAGGTGCCAGACAAGTGCAATAAGGCTGTAAAAGGAGTATTTTCAATTTAAGACAGTCTCTTTTCCTGACAAGACACCTAACTGCAGAAATAATGAAAGCCACAAACGTTTTCTCAAAGGAGAAACATGGTGGCACTGATACCAAGCGTTTTATTTACACAGTGCACAATGCACACTTGTTTTCTTTGCAGTTTTAAGGAAATGTTATTTTTCAGTTAGTTTGGAATAAAATGTACCCAAATTCTCCAGTTCTGACTGTGGTACGTATTGAATCCATCCCTGGTGGGGAGGTAGAGCAGCTCATCTATTGTCTGAGCGTCATTTTAAGTGTAAGAAAGAAATTTAAAAGGAACGTAAGCAAGCCAGATAAATGAACTGATAAACCAGCCTTCAGAGGGCTCACATGACTCCAATGAGTTGCTCTTTCCTATCACAGGGAGTAAATTTGGAAAGATGAATGTTAAGCCTGGGAAAGATGTTGTTCCTAAAGTTTTATTATCGCTCCTTTCCTCTACCGCTCCATGCTTACCACCACCAAGCCTAGCGCTCCAAATATACCTTCCAGTATTTCTGTCAGGCAAGCAGGAACATATGCAGTAGCTATAGGCATGCTGACAGGCAGTGCTGCACATGCTGATCATCTATCAAAACACACATTTTGATTAGTCAAACGGGCTACCTGCCCAGGGAGGGCCACACAGGGCATTTAACAGCTGAGCACATGCCAAAGCAGAACATCTCTTTTAGGGAGGCATGGTTTGCCTTTAGGCTCTTCTAGACCACCATGACTATGCCACCACCACCCCTCTCTTATTTCTCTTACTGTTATGCAGAACGGATTGGAAGGCATAATGTAAAAGATGCTGTAGTGGTGTCTCATGGTATATAAAGCCACCATATCTTTCCCCCTGCCACCTACCCTCTGTGTTGCATTAAACATACAAAGTCCTGCTTTATACTTTCGTATGGGAGTCTTCCACTCTTTGGAAGAACCTGAAAGTGATTATGCAGATGAATGATGAAACCTGAACTCTCATTCTCATGTTCCACCCAGCTGAAAAGGCAGAAGATGAGTGGCTTGTTCTTGGAGAACTTAGCCTTGTGTTTCCACCACAAGCGTGGCTACGTATTTCTTGAATGCCAAAGCCCTTCAGACAGCAGGACCATTTTTGTGTGGTACTCTGAAATTGAAGCTTCAAAGAAAAAAAATTTTCACATCATCAGTAAATTGCTAGCTGGCAGGTTTTTGGGTTTTCCCTGGTTTTAATCATCAAATAAATGATAACAACTTAAAATAAACATTTCTTCAAATAGCACAATAAAAAGCCTACCCTTTGGGAGAATAACATTTTTTCTACTCCACAATTCCCATGACATCAAATAATCTGACATAGGTCCACTACCATGTTTAATACAAGTACTTCTGATGTTAAACTCCCCAGTGACTAATTTGTAGAACACAGCAAAATTTTGTTTTTCTGTAATTGGGATCTTGAAATGCATGGGAATCGTGAGGTCTCTTGCAAAGGCTGCATCAGCAATGTGGGTATTTTATTCCCTTACCTTCCTCAAAGCCTTTCTAAAGGAAAAATTATGTTCCACATTGTCATTTATCAACTTTTATTGAGTAATCAAATAAAATTTTCACTTTGCAACTTCCCAGACATCACATTATGTGGCGCGTCTAAAGTTTGTACAGAATTCATCAGTCAATGGACTTCACAGAGCAACGGTCACCAGGCAGTTACGACGTCTGGAAAACTTGCCATAAAGCAGCAGTTATCATACATCACATACATCACATACATGCAAACTGAGCTTCTATGGCAAGAATACATAGAACGTTACATCTTTTCCTATCTTTTAATTCTTCAGTGCTCTCAGCTTCTTTGCTGGGAATACAGCAACTGCTCTGAACTACTTCTTGCTACCTTTTCTAGTGTCTGAAACCTATAGAACACCTCCATTTTCTATGGGTGGTGGAGAAAAAGTCAAATCTGACAGAAAAAGCTGACAGCTGACTTGAAAGTGAAAGCAGAGTGATGGCTGTTTGAAGAAGATAGTCTCCAAAGTGGTAAGGCAAAAATACACAGTACTCTGTTCAAATTTCACTAATTCGCAGTGCAAGCATTTTTGATGTAAAATACGAAGTAACTCACTCTCTCTAAAAGAAATAAGTGTTTATATCACTTCACTTAGTTAAATGAAAACTTCAAAGTTCATTGACCTGCACTGCATCAGCTAAAAGAAGAAAACCCCTACTGAAGACACCCTGTTCCACGTTTGCCTTGGGAATCACCCACACTTAAGTTCACCAAAAGTTTAGTTGTATAAACTGTCTCAATGCAAAATTAAAATTTCCAGAAAGGAGGAGAAAAAAAGAAAAAAAAAGAAAAAAAAGAGTTGATTGTTTTTCCTTGTTTACAGAAGAAGCAGTGATGAAAAATAAGGAAATTTCTGAAACATCTACAGCAGTTGTTCACCAAGTGTAAGACTTACCATGGTAAGGATAAGGAATATTTTGGGTATGGTTTCCTAAGCCCACAGAAATTAGACATAGTTACATTTAGGCAGTCCCAATATTGGGGAACAAGTGATTGCTGTGTGCACAGAGGTGACACCTTCAAAGTGGAAGGTGAGAAACAACAGCTGCTCACAACTACGTGGCTGACATTGAGCTCGGACAAGTGCACAGAGCACCTCCACCTTCTGGGCCACCAAGCTAGAGACCTGTAGTGGGAATGCATCTCCATAACGGCAACATCCAACAGCAAGAGGGCTGGAGAGATGATGAACACAGAGTCGGTCTTGGGGACCTGAGCAAACACATGCCAACACAACTCCCGGTGACACTGGAAGAGAGGTCACATCGCACGAAGTCTGTATTTTCAGTACTGGGACATGGTCAACCTGGCTTGTTATGAAGGACCAATAACAAATTTGCCCTGAGAAAACATGGTTCTGTGGAATAGATGAACTCTAAATACCTATTTAGGAAGGTGAAACTAAAACCATCCTGAAATTCTCATCAGAGAAAACATTTTGCAAGCATTGCAGTGTGGCAGTAATATAATTCTCAACTTTCTCAATATTCTCTTCTAACAATTCTTCTAAATACATTTTGGCAAATTAAAAACTACCAGGTCTTTCTGAGTTTCAATTCCTCCTTCTTCCACCCACACCTTACACAGACCCTGGTTTTGCTCAAGCCTCCTGTCTCCAAAGAGCAGTAATTTGTGGAAGGGAAGCAGAGTGTTGTTAAAAGTCTGCTACTAGAATAAGAAAATTAAACATGGAAAGGAGAGGTGGTATGAATCATGTGGAGTTATGTGACATTTCTTAACTCACAAAAAAAGATTTATTTTTTTTTTAAAGAGTTTTTAGTTACTAACAGCAACCCAGCATTGTGTAACTCGGACTCCCCAGTGAACAACCAGTTTAAAATATTTGGACCTGCTCTTATTCAGGCTGCTTCTTATAGTTTACTTTCTGTAGTCTTCATTGTATTGCAGTAAAAGTTTATTTTCTAGCATAAAAGAAGCTCAAACTAATCACATACATAGAATGAGGGGGAAAAAAAAAAGAGATTTTGTCCAAGAATTCGTCATTACACTGCTGAGATTACGCCAACCTATTTGAACATCTATTATGTTTTGTAGTCAGTGATTTTAGGAGGTTCTATCCCCAAGTTAATATAAGCAATAGAAGGACTTCCATGACAAGCAAGACCAAGCAGTTTGCTTAAATGAACAGGTCTGAAATCTGATTTGAAAGCTGCAGTGAACCTGAATGTGTTGGTGAGAGGAAAGGAAAGGGCAGGCAGGAGCTGCCCTCCCCCTTCTATACCCATTTCCTAATGCATATTCTGCTCCCAGGCAGCATTCAATAATTATACTAGATTTCACAGGACAGCTTCTCTGCCTGAGCAGTTGTGTTGTTTATAAAACTAAGAATTAAAGCGGCATTATGAGACATGCAAATAAGCAGCCTTCCTCCACATAGGCTATTCTCAGTAGTGCTGATGCTACTGAAATGTCTTATCTTGACACGTTCTTTCTCCACTTACGAAAACCAAACCACTGAGAAACAACAGAGACTTTTTAAACCTCTGTTCAAAAAAATCTTATCACTCACTCCACAAGAGCCTGAAACAATCAGACTACAAGGAATCCCAGAGCATATAGCAGAGGTGAAAAAAAAATTTAAAAATTAAATCTGTTATGTCTGCAATATCTGCTACAGCAAATATGATACTCCTGCCTGCAATAGGACCAGGCTAATCTTGGCAACTCAGTGGGTGAAACCCCAGACCACTGAAAGGGATGGGAAAATTCATTAGTTTAATGATGCAAGGGTGTTACAGCCCTGTGTGGTGGGATAGTCCCAGTGTGCAAGCGGTTAGCCCAACAAATCCAACAGAAATGCAATGCGTTGGCAGGCTGCTCTGATTTACGAGCTCTACAAAGATAATTTTAACAGCTGTACTGTTATACAAATATTTACTATGGGAAATGAAATTCTAACTCCCATCCCCTTATTTGTGTTTTACCCAACAGCAGTAATGGCGCATTCATTGATGAATTTTTAAAAATGCCTCTTTTTTTTTTTTTTCCTCCCAAATAAATGAAAAAAAGCATATTCAAGAGAAACAGCTATGTTATGCCTGGCAATGAAGTAATCATTACAAAATACATACTCATCCCAAATGTGTTCTAGCGTATGATTACAGCCCATTTGATAATTAAATTCCAAACGCAGTCGATATCTGAAAATTACACACCCGCCTGCATGGAAAAAGAGGCAGCAACTGTGTTTAATATGGGTAGTTAGTGCAATTACAACAACTTCTCACCCAAGTTACGCACGCAAGTTGATTGCGTGCAGCTCTCACCATTGGAGTTGTCAGATCCCC
This sequence comes from Zapornia atra, assembly GCA_013400835.1. NCBI lineage: Eukaryota > Metazoa > Chordata > Aves > Gruiformes > Rallidae > Zapornia > Zapornia atra. Next base: position 137,436 of record VZTU01012160.1, read on the forward strand.
TCCCCTTCCTCCCCCACCAATACAGCACATGAAGGTCAGCTGCTTTTAGCGCCGGAAATTTAGCGAAACAGCTCGGTTTGTTATTGCATTGGAACTGGTTTTAGTCAGGGCAGCTCGCAGCTAAATGGCAGGCAGGGCAGGCAAACTCAATTAAAATAGCTCTGAGGCAAAAAGGAGACGAGTGTATTAGGAAAGCATAAATGGGAATGTAAATGGCGGCTGCAGGAGCGCAAGCAGGCCGTGACACGACCCTGCCTTTCCTGCTCTTATACCGGCGTTTTTCTCTTCAACTATGCAGGGTATTTTTAAGCAGCCTGTGCCACTTCACACCTACATCTTATCTTATGGCCACGCAGGCAGCAGGCATGGAATAGCCAGAGTTTTCACCAGTCCTGCCACACCAACACTTTCCTGCAGAGGAAAGCTTGCAAAGGCACCATCTGGACTATTCCCCATCCCCAGGCTTAACCGTTGCTCCCCAAGCAGGCACACAGAGCACCCTCTCTGCAGGGCACCAGGCTCAGAGCTTCCCCCAGCCCCTAAGTGAGGGAGAGGAGAAAAAGCAGATTGCAGCCTCCCACCCACACCCACACCCCTGCTTCAGGGCTGCTCTGCCAGGAGCTGCAGCAAGGAGTCTACAAGTCCTTCAGGCCAGTAAAACCACTGCCAGTACTCATGGATTCACACAAATGGCCACTTATGCCTTTTTATGTTGTTGTTGTTTTTGTTTAAATAGCTACGAGACACTGCTCCACATGTTATGAAGGATAACACCACCTTCTTGAGCTTACCCTCTCAGGATCAGAGCAGTTTGGGACCTCTTCTCTAGAGCTTGCTTTGTTCTAATGAGTCCCAGAGAAGAACATCACCCATGAACTGTGCAGCTCCATGTCTCCCCCAAGAGCCACTGTCCTTTAGGCTAGTGCTTAGCTGTGCTTTGCTTTGCAATTAATTAATCAAATTCCTTCCCTTCATCACTGCTTGCAGCATCCCATTTACCTCCTAACTGCAGAACGTTATCTAGCTAAGGGAGAGTCAAACCCATTTTAGTCCCACCAGATACCCAGCAGCCCTACACAACACAGAAGAAAAGCAGGAATCAAATTTACAGTTTTGTTATATATAACTACGGTTGCAGGTTTGTTGGGTTTTTTTTTTAAACTCAACTGTTTTCATAACAGACTTAATAAAGGCTGGCTTTCAATGGGTCTCTGTTACCCTAATAGCTGTGATGTGCAGCTACAGCCTTCCCTGCCAACACTGGGTCAGATACCAGGACCCAACCAAATCACTGATTCAGTTCTGTTTCTGTGACTCTTCCACAAACTAAAAAAAAAACAAATATCATCAAAGCAATGTTCAAATAACACATTATCGAAGTTCAACCTCAAAGTATTTATTCTTCAGAGCTAACTGGAAACAGGCATTTTCTGAGCTTAACACTAGCCAGTTGTTTAGGTTTTCTCTCTTTTTTCTTAGCATCAAAGTTTTGTGTCCTCAAGAGCAAGTAGTTTACTTTCTCAGAACACGCCTAAATTTTCCTTGTGGTTTGTATAATAGTTTTAATAATCTGAGAACTATTTGGTTTGGGATGAGGCAGACCTTAGAGGACACTTAAAATCTTTTCTTTCGTTAGTATCATCTCCTATTTGGGACACCTTTTTTCAAAAAAGGATAGAATTTTTCTCCTTTTTTTTTTAACCTCCCATTTCTTTAACAGTTTTAGTGCCTGTTTTTAGGTGTCAATATGAAAATGAGAGAGCATTTTAGAACCACAGAATGCTTTGGGTTGGAAGAAACCTCAAAGATCATCTAGTTCCAACCCCCTGCCATGGGCAGGGATACCAAAGTTGCCAAAAGCCTTACCCAACCTGGCCTTAAACATCTCCAGGGATGGGGCTTCCACAACCTCTCTGGGTACCTGTGCCAGTGCTCCACCATGCTCATAGTAAATTTTCTATTGATACACATGAGTAATGTTATTAATTCTCCTCCTGCAACACCTCAGAACTCCAGGCAGTGATAGGAGCCAAAGCACACTACACCCCACACCCATCAACGACCACTAACCCTTGCTTTAGAAAGCCAGGATTAAGATTAACAGCAGGGATAAAAACAAATTATTTTGAAACTAAATCCACTTTTCACAGCGAATCCAAGCGACTCCACATCTCTTCCATCTAATTTTGTTTATGTTGTGTCTAGAGCAAGCCTAACTTGGCAGGAGCGCAATACTCCACAGACAGATATGGCAGCAGGAGAAAAGATAGCAACTCTAAAAATAAAGGCTCTAACAGTATCATAAGCAGGAGCCAAGGCCCGGGAGAAACATGTATTTGCTATCAGTGGGGTGAAAGGGCTGCTGGAAGGCCACGCAGCAGAAAGGCCCGCAAGGGCTCTGAAAGACCATTTTTTATTTTACTATGAGTGAACAGGACAGAACAAACTGGCCCCTCTCCTGTCACAAAGATAATGCTGAGGGAAAATGGACTGACAGGCTTCAGAGGAACGTGTCACCAGGGCCAACTTTTACAACAGAAGATAGATAAAACTGAAAAAGGTATTTTTAAATAGGCAAAATAGACAAAATTACCTGCCAGAATATAATTACAGGTAAAACTACGTACCAGAATATATTAAATTAACATAAATATTACAGAAGTCAGTACTTAATAAATGCCAGAGTTAAGCTGCCTTCTATGATGTGCTATTTCCAACCTCACCCTCTTTTTTTCTTTTGTTGACCAGGAAGGAACTGCTGCCTTATCCAGTGTGAAGAGCACTTAAGGAATTGAGCTACAAAGACAGAATTATCAATTTCCCCACATGCTTTCCTGTAGAGCCTAACGCTGATAAACGAGCGCGGCAAGAATAGCCATCAATACCGATAATCACCATCTTCCCAGCCACCGTTTTACACAGGAGAACGAGCCACACACATCAAAGTCAAAAGCATCCATCAGTTTGGGATCCCCAACTTGTGCCACCCAGGGAAGCGTGCTTATGCCATTCAGTATTCTCTAGAACAATCCCAATAGTTCCCAGCTACAGCTCATTATTTCTGCACTGCAGTTCTCAAATCTCTGCTCAAACCTCAGGAAAGGTAAAATTCAGATAAAGTGACAAAGCAACACCAGGGAGTGCTGGGGCAATGGATAGGACTGAATGATCAGTCGAGTCCAGTCTACTGTTTTCTACTGCTTCCTCTGACATGTTTCTGCTCCCTTCTTTTCCCCCATATTTTGATCCTTGTCATACATTCCACCCGGAGACTTTCCTTCCCTCCAGCCTTAATCTTCTCAACTTGGTCAAATCCTCACTGAACACAAAGTTTTCATGAAGCATGGCTTTGCCAAAAAGCTATGCATTCTGTCAGGCTAACAGACATTGCCTGAAAGCACAAGAAAAACAGAATTTTTGGGAAAGGACTGTAAAAATATTTGAATACAAGTAAAACAATACATCATCCTTTCATTCTTGGAAACAAGGTTAAGATAACTTTGTTTTGGGGAAAAAAAACCCACATCCATTCTCTTCTACTCCAGGTGAGGCACACTGTTCTCCTGGGTAAATGGATTAGCCTGGGAATAATTCTCATGGAAGTTATCTTCCCACCCATAAACACCAGACTAGCAGTTATTCCTGCTAAAAATCAAAGTTTATAAAGCATAGGATTTTAGTTGAATTATTGAACAATTCAGGATTGAAATAATCTCTAAAAGTCATCAAGTCCTATCTCTTGCTGAAAGAGTTAACTGCAAAGTTAGATCGGGTTACTTGAGCATCTGTCCTGTCAAGTTTTGAGTTTGTTCCAGAACGAAAACTCTGTATACTCTTTGGGCAACCTGTTGTTGGTATCTGATCATCCCTATTGTGAAATTCATTTACACCTGGCAGGAATTCCCCTTGCTGCAATGCACTTTCAGGATGAGTCTCATGTGTCTTATCTATTAACCATTCAAAAGGTTCCCATTTGATTTTTTTTATTTCCCCTTCTTTTCCACGACACATAAAGCTACGTTTCCTCCCTCTCTTGGTCCATCATTCTGTCCTTCAAGCATCCTTGCTATCTCGATGGTCCTCTTTCCGAGACTGAAGGTCTTTCTTCCATGGGAGCAGGACCCAAAACTGGGCACGGGACCCCGATGCAACCTGCCCACAGCTGAGTAGAGGGGACTTCTCTTGACACAACATCAATGCTCTTTTAAAATCAACTCTGTCTCGAAGTTTACCTTCACTGTTGACTTGGGTTCCACCAAAAGGACTTGCAGGTCCTTTCCTGCAGCTGTTGACCAGCCTGTGCTGCTGCTTAGGCTTATTCCGTCCTTTTCTGCTAAATTTTACCAGGGTCCCTCCTCCTAGACCACTGCAGCAACTTTTTGAGGTTCCTCCTTGCTAACTCTTCAAAAACTCAAACCTTTGCATAGCACTGTACCAGTGAAACAGAGTGACTTAATGGGAGAAAGAAGTAGTTGGAGCATAATGCCACATGGCATGTCCAACCATCCAGACATGAATCCTGGCACACCTCTTAAAAGCTCATGTCCAAGCCTAGGATGGAGCCGTCTGCTGCTCAGTCAGGGAGCTGATAAAACATCCACGCTTTCAAAGGCAGCCCAAGGAACACAGCACAAACTGCTTCTTAAGCCTTCATTAGGAAAGGTTTCCAAACCACCTTCCTGCAGAAGGAACAGGACAGTGTTGCTTCTGGGACTATTCACTGCCCTCATGGGAATGTCAGGCTAGCAAGTAAAAAACAGATGTGGAATGGTGAGAAATGATTGATCTTTTGGGGAATGAGGGGAAGGATACAGAATTGATAGGATTCTTTTTCCCCCTCCTCTGAAAAGACCATGAAGCTGATGGATGACTTTGTGAAGGAACATTTTGTTAAAAACATTGGCAACACCTCACCAACATTTCAGGTCTACTTAATCAATTAAAAGGGCCGTCTCTGAAAGGAAAAATTAGTAAGAGGCATGAAAAATTAAGAAAAAGCAGGAAGCTGGCAAAAGGAACAGAATTAGCCGACTCATCTCTTAGAGATTCCTGTTTAATGACACTTTGCCCACAACAGAGAGAATTGTTTCTCAGCTAAAAAGTTCATGGAAGGTAAACCACTTCATCCATCACCACTGAAGCACAGAAACAATGCTAGGATGTTAATTGCCACCTAAAATTCCTACAACATTAACTGAACCTGTAAGCAACTTGGCTGGCTTCTCCTTCAGAAAAGTTAGCATGTGCCTTTCCCCAACTCCCCCCCCCCCAAAAAAAAAACCCAACCCAAAACAAGAGTTGCTGGTGATCTCTACTGGGATGTAATCATCTGCCCTCTGCAAGGGCATTGCAATGCCCTCAGACAAAATACTTTAACCCCAAATACCCACTCCAGCCAGCTTTGCTTCTTCTTCATCCTCTGTCCCTCCACAAAGCATTAAAGCTCCATGTACTACTGTCTGTGAGGGGGCCGGGGGGTGGTATGATGGCATGGATATGTAGCCCTCTGCTAGACCAGTATGAGGAAGGCTGCCCAGCCCCCCAGAACACACTAGTAGCAACACATGGACCTCAACATCTATGCTCAACAGATGTTACTACTGTGCAAAAAAAAAAACCACCCAACCCAACAGAGAATTAAAATTGCCATTTGCTACCAATTCAGCTACAGTTGTGGTTCCTGGATTGGATGTCAGGGTCAAAAGCCACTTGTGAAAAACACACATCTCGTGCTCCCCGTGTGGAGCCAGATTTTCATCTGTCCCAAGCTGGCAGGGCTCCACATCGACAGTCTGGCTCCCAGTGTAAATGGGCTATAAACAAAGGTCTTCGCTTCATCTGCGAGGCTTGGGGTATCTTAAATTTGACAGCCACTGAATGAAACTTTTCTCTGGGGTTTAGAAGCAAATTATTGAACTGACTTGTTAAATTACATTTCATTAGCAGCAGGAACATTACAATCACACCCTTTGTTATTTGAGTCTTCAATTTGATTTTGTCAAGACTGTTTCATCGTTCAATTTCCTAATGCAGATGATTCTGAAAGGTTGTGCAAAGGGCATAAAGAGCAGCAGTAAAGAGTCAGTTGGGGTGGTGGGGTAAGTTATATTTTTAAAATCATGAAATCCATGTTTCCTAAGGCTTCTCAGATCAACTTCATATTCTCAGTGACTTCATATTCAACCAGCACATTCTTAACCCAAAATGTGTAAAAAAACCCCTGAGTAACATCCCAACCTTTGCATGCCTAAATTTGAGGCACTGTGGTGAGTCATGGTTTGAGATGCACCACAGTGAAAGAATTGCCTGCTGCCAGCAGGAGAGGAAAAGAACTGGATAACAAAGTTTGAATTACTTTTGTAATCCATCAGCTAGGTATTAAAGGGAAAAAAAGAAAGGAAGAATGGCTGATTCAAAGCCTGTAAGGAATCTCTAGGTTTAAATTTACCTCTGCAGAGAATGAAATCACATCTGGAGTTTATATTATTTTTTTCCACAGAAGAGCAGCTTATTCACTTGTGAAATCTTAAACAGCATGAAACAAAAGACATAAAACATAAAAAAAGAGACTCATAAAGGATTTTGAAAATAACATCTTTAGGCAGCATAAAGAGTGTGTATCTATGAAACTTATTAAAAACATTTAATACCCTCCATATTCACTTCCCAAAATTATGCTGCATATTCTCATACACGATAGTTTTATGTGTTCAGCTGTGCTTGAAAAGAGCAACCCCACAACAGTTTTTTACTGTAGGTGCCCAGAGCTGCTGTTGAACTTCAGGACTTGGGAAGTTGTCAGGAACAAGAAGAAATGCAGCTGCCCCATTATCATGTGCAATTTCAGACCACACCACTTACCAACACAGATATAAGAGATTCCTGTTAGCAGTTGGGTACCTTCTCAGAATAACTCAAGCTAACAGGTTTAGCTTCCAAAAAACAATGCTTAGGGGGCATCTTCCCCAAGAGCTCTTTTCCCACACCATCATAGACCCCAGAGAAGGTACTGAGGCTTCGTCCCTGTGAGAGCTGCTACACAAAATCCCTTTGTTGTCTCAAGTCCTTCCACCTTCTATAGCTGTGCTTGGGTGCTACCTGAGCATACTTCTGAGGGCACGAGGGCTGCACTGGCATGCTGATTCTCATTTACTACACAGCTCATGCAGAACTTGGAACAAGCTCTTCTGTTTGTGTATTTGCAAAACAAATGAATGAGGTTTGTGTTGAGGTGAAGCATACTCTAAAAATAATAATAATAAAAAACAAATACCAGGGTATATTTGACAGGCTGAGAGGGTTGGGCTCGTTCAGCCTGGAGAAGAGAAGGCTCTGGGGAGACCTTATAGCAGCCTGCCAGTACCTGAAGGGCCCCACAGGAAATCTGGAGAGGGGTTGTTTGTAAAGGTGTCTAGTGATAGGACAAGGGGTAATGGTTTTAATCTAGAACAGGGTAGGTTTAGATTAGACATTAGGAAGAAGTTCTTTCCTCTGAGGGTGGTGAAACACTGGACCAGGTTGCCCAGAGAGGTGATGGAGGCCTCATCTTAGGAGGCATTCAAGGTCAGGCTTTATGAAACTCTGAGCAACCTGATCTAGTTAAAGGAGTCCCTGCTTACTGCAGGGAGGGTTGGACTAGATGGCCTTTAAAGGTCCCTTCCAACCTAACACATTCTGTGCTTTACTGATCTGCATTACTGATCTCCCCCATCACAACCAGCGGTAAAAAGAACCACTCAAGTAAAACAAAACAAAAACAAATAAGAAAAAGGGTTGTGTATTGCAACTCCCACAGAAACAAACATAAAAAGGGGTCTGAAAAGTTTTGCTGCCACCTCCAAATGGAATATGGCCTTTCCTTTAGAGGAAAAAAAAAACCCAAACAAACCCAAGTCTTAATTTTCCAGCCTACCTTGAAAACACTACAGTGTGGAGCAAAACAAGATTCTGCTCAATGACTGAAATTCATGGGGTTACTGAAAAACCTCTGCAGGTGCCAGAAAGCCCAGGAGGCTCCCAACTAGTTCGGGAAGCCCTGGGGCATAACCCACACGTGGAGCTGACCCCACACTGGTGGTCCTGCGAGAAGGACCTCTGCCACTTTTTCCCAGGTGAATTGTGGCCAACACATCTGAGGAAGGTTTTTGGTGTCAGCAGACAAGAGGCATCTTTGAATCCCACATCTGAGGAAGCCACACAAAATACAGCACATTTTCAAGCAAGTTAATGTTTCTGATTTCCGCAGACGTCACCCTCAGGTTTGAATCATAGAATGGCATGGGTTGGAAGGGACCCCAAGGATCATAGGGTTCCATCCCCCCTGCCACATGGTAGGACCACCAACCTCAGGCCTGGATCTACACAAGGTTCCCAGGGACCCATCCAACCTGGCCTTGAACACCACCAGGGATGGGGCATCCAACACCTCTCTGGGCAGCTTGTTCCAGCACCTCACCACTCTCTCTGTAAAAAACTTCCCCCAATATCTAATTTAAACCTTCCTTCCTTTAGCTTTAATCCATTCCCCCTTGTCCTGCCATTGTCTACCCTTTTAAAAAGTTGATTCCCCTCCTGTTTGTATGCTTCCTTCACGTACTGGAAGGCTGCAATGAGGTCCCCCCACAGCCTTCTCTTCTCTAGGCTGAAGAAGCCCAGCTCCTTCGGCCTCTCTTCGTAGGGGAGGTGCTCCAGCCCTCTAATCATCTTCATGGCCCTCCATCTGAACCCTCTCCAACAGTTCTACATCCTTCTTGTATTTCAGGCCCCAGATCTGGACACAGTACTCCAGATGGGGCCTCACAAAGGCAGAGTAGAGAGGGAAGAGCAGCAGGTTTGTATATCATCCCTCCCACAGACCAGACACCCACTCTGCAGTGCAAACTCTGGCACTGTCACGACCCATTTCAAAGTAGCTGGTGGATAAACACACAAAGCATCCGCAGCGTTTGGCCCTGGGCACTGGGGGACTGCTGTGTTGCCACAGATACTTCATCCGTGGTTGCTGCCACCAGAGAACACGTCTGCAATTCATGGGCAGGGAGGCCTCACCAAGCAGCCAAAATGCTCTGCTCAGGTCATCAGCTAGAAATTAAACCCAAACCTCCTGAGTAGGAGGCTGGAGGGTTATTCCACCTCACCAAAGCCATCTTTGTTTTCCTGAGTGCTTCCTAACCCACAAAGTGTATAAAAAATATTGCCTTCTAGTATTGCAAGTATAATTCAGGACTTCTTGCCTGTCCTGCCTGCCATTTAGCTGCGAGCTGCCCGAAATAAAACAAAAAAACCTCACCAAACAAAACCCAGAAAGAGACAATAAAGACTTCTGCCAGTACTAAGAACAGAGATAACCCAACCCTACTCACCAGTGGCATCTACAGAATGAAAACACTCAAAGCACTCCAAATTTTTGCACTGTAAGGATGAAATTTATAAGCTCAAGGTAAGCCCCTTCGACATTTTCTGCCCATTCCTCTTACCATGTTTGGTAAAAACTTCACATGTATTGCACAAAGCAAGAAGACAGTCCAGCAAAGTTTACATGTGAGATGCAAATAAAACAGAAGCATATCATCATCTAACTCATTATTGTGTTATGCAAAGAGGAGAAATACTTATATATAAGAAAAAGTATTTTTGAAAGTATTTGGAAAAGAATACGCAGTAATCATGGCCAGCAACAGATTTCTTTCATATTTGCTTTTCTATCAAAAGCTTAATAGCAGCCTTTCAGCAAAATTCACTTTGCTATATTAATTCTTGACTAATTTTAGATATGTATAAATTTGAGAATCAAAAAATAATTTAAAACTGAAAACATACCACAGAAGACAACCTCCACATAACCTATGTTACTACTTCTAAAATACACTCCTCATCTCACCAGTTTGACCTTATTCTCCCGTTTCCTTTTCAAGAACTCACACCACCAGGGATGGACCACGTATAATTTATCAGTATCACAGAAAATACCTTTGCAACATAATATTTTTTTTTTCAAAGCAAATAAGAAAGTACATTTAATTTGTGGTTCTTTTCCCCACAGGATCAACAGTGCCAGGCAGCACAAGCCAGTTGCCAGATCTGTCACAGTGGTGGAGGTTTTGAGTATCTGCACTTGAAACTACAGGAATGTGAAGCCTTTGCCTATGGCCAGCTGCCTGTCAAAGGGTGATTGATTACTTACTCAAGCAAATTGCAGGAACAACCAATTTTGAGGTGATTTGGTTTATTTTAAATCCCAATTACCGTTCTGAACACCCATCTTTAACATCAGCCTGGTACTGCTTTAAGAGACTCATTAGGACTTGTGCCTCTGTTAGACAAAAAGCATCAGTTATGCTTTCATAAAGAGCAGCTGCACTTTGCCCAGACATGGGCTAACCCCAAGATTAAACCCGAGCCTCTTGGCACCTGGACTGATAAAACCGAGTTTAGCACAGCAGAGGCAGGAAGAAGAGAAGAGCCTTCGTCTCGGAGCTGACTCACAGATGCTTTCGCTCGGCTGGTATGTAATGACATATCCCCGTATACACAAGCCAGGGCACAGTGGTGGAGGATATGACTTTTTTTTTTTATTAGCCCTTAATGTTTGTTTTACTATCCATCGGTGCAAAGATAGCCTCCCAGATCATATCTCATCGCATGCATAATGAGCCAAATTATTCTCTACCGCCATAAATCAGTGAAGGTCCATTGATCTCATTACAGAAGAGCAATTTACACTTGCAAAGAGGGTGGGTCACTATTTATAAATGAGGAAAGAGAGCAAAAACTCTAATCCTGGGGAGCCCACTTCAGGAAAACAATACATACAGATCGCTGCCCTTTCTTCATCTGAACAGCTATAGTTATACTAAATATTCACCATAAACTGTGAAATAGTTCTTAGAACAACTTGTGAAGCTTGAGAGATTCTGACAACTCTCTGCAGTGTTTGCAGAGCTGACTAAGGGCAGCTTCCTTCCCCTGCAAAGCTACCAGCATCTGGGACTCACTGGCATTTCTAAAACGTTCCTTCCTCCCTCCCTTTGTGATGACAGCTGAGGATGCTGACCACCAACCTATTTCACCATCGCCTCAGCGGCCACCACGGGCAACATTAGCCACACACAATGCAGAAACCTGAGCAATACCCCTGCTAACCTAATTGTCAAAACGTCTGGTGGACTCTGTTCATGTGTTTTAGAAAGCTAGGGGTATGGGTCAGGGAGACTCTAAACTCTCTGCCATGTGTTGTTGCCTTATGTAAACTTTAGAAAAATAGAAAAGGGCCAAGCAACACTTTAAAAACCAAACATCAGTGGACCTTCCCTATGAACTGATAATTTGTTTACATTTCCTCTTGTTATAGCACATCTTGGTACAATATAGGCTAGGCAGGAAAACTCATTTCAATGTGGAATCACAGAAACTGCTCGTGAGCAAACAAAGGGACAAACCAGAAGTTTACTGATATTTTCATCACACATTAATCACTTTGAAGCACTTATATCTAATGTCACCATTAGTTTGTTAGCATAATAGAGAATTATTCCTACTGAATTTTATTCTTTCATATACACAAATGTAGTCTTCTCATGGAAGCTTCCAAAACAGCTCAGTGGAAGTTACTTAATTCTAGTACACAGCATGAAGTTAAAGCAAAAATTATACAAAATGGCTCCAACAGGCAAAATGCAGCTTATTTGGCAGGACTAACTTCCCACTTATAGTATTTTCCAAAACTGCTTGTACAGCTGCTTATGACTCCCATACTGGGCTCAGAAAAGGGCTGAGAAGATGCTGAGGGCTGATAATTAGCTAGCAGGAATCTCTCCCAGAGGTCCTCCCAGATGGTTGCTATTAAGGGAGACAAGCTTGCTCTCCTGGGCAAAAGGCCAGAGACATCACCCAGGATCCTATGGATCTCCAGGGACAGGATCCTGGGAAAATCAACAGCAAACTGGAATTGTTTTCTTAAATGCCTTGCACTGCTATAGTGTCCTCCCATTAACTGCTGCTGGGGCTCTGCTCAACTCTTACCTTCTGGGAGACCCACAAAAAGTGACAGGGTGTCCTTCAACTCATACTGACTACAACCTACTTCAAAGGGAGGGGAACATTCTTCTTGCAAATCTGTAGCTAAATATAAATAATATTACTAATAGCATCCTTGGAGTCCAGTGATCCTGGATGAGGAAAGGATATGGAAGAAGCTGCAAAGACTGTGCAGAAAAGATCTCTCTCTGCCCTGGGTCCAGGAGCCTAACATCCTGCTGTTGGAATTAAGGATGTTTGGATTGGATTAAAAACTGCAAAATGCTATTCTCTCCTATGCAGGAGCCTGTTAATGTTTTATCACTTTCATTATCCAGATGAGGTATGTCACTGCCTGAAGGAACTGCAGTTGCATCCCTTCCAAATGTTGCTTCAAGGCCGGGCTCGCAACCAAGGCAGAGGACGCTCCAGAGACACAGAGGTGGCTCCTTGGACACAGCAGGGCAGGAGAGAAGTCCACAGATGCCCAGAGAGCCCCTAAAATTACCAACTGCTACTGCCTTTCTCTGGGTGTCATCGAGAGGTGAGACTTTATGGAAAATAAAAAGGTTCCTAAGAGCCATTACCCATATTTGAGGTATGGGTTTATAAACTTGACAGCTGTTGGAAGTCCTTTCTGGCTATATTTTGTACAGGAGCCGGGGGGAAAGGAGAACCTAGAAAAGGGCAGCAGTCAAGTTTTCTTTTTGTTTTGGTTTAATACAGAAAAAGAACAACAAAACATAGAAGGGAAAAGGGCTTCCCAGTGTTTTATCAGCTGTCATTCTGGAAGAAAGCTGCAAGTGAAAGAGGAGGTAGAGCGACAGGAAGGAGGAGGCTGGACCATGAACCTGAGACAGTGATGGCAGGAAGAAAAGTCGAGGGAATGACATGCTTATGCTGGGCCAGCAGAGCTCTGAAGGAAAAAACATGATACCATAGGAGGAGATGACAATTAATTTATCCTGAAAGGTCAAAACAGTTGTGCACTTTCTGCCAGATACATTTTGCAGTGTGTTAGTGTCACTCCTCTCTGTGACCCAAGTAAAACCTCAGCTATTGCTGGGCTCTCATGGCACTGTGCTTAGAAAGGACATTTCCAGAAGTGAACTGGTGTAGGAGACAGCAGGACCACTTCATGGGAAGGTGGAAGGAAGGAAGTTTATATCAGTAGTCACAATACCCAGACACATAGTGGAGGCCCCATCCCTGGAGATATTCACGGTCAGGCTCGATGGGGCTCAGAGCAGCCTGATCTAGTGAAGATGTCCGTGCTTACTGCAGGGGGTTGGACTAGATGGCCTTTAAAGGTCCCTTCCAACCTAACACATTCTGTGATTCTACGTATTTGTTCAATACACAAACAGATCTTTATGTTGCTGGCCAAAGTACAATTGTTACTGCAAAGCACGGTACCCCACCACAGGCAAAAAATGCTTTTATCTAACAAGTTACACATGAAAAGGCAAAAAAGTTAAGCCACTTTAATTCAGTGCATTCCTATTTATTCCTATTTAGAAGTTCAGAAAAATTTGATGTTGTAAAAAAAGTATTTACAGAATGTGGTGAGCCTAAGGATTCTTCTGTGTCCAGACATAAAAAAACACTGTATTAAAATGAAATCATTAAAATATCTTCCAGTAAATATGAACATTTGGAAAGTACCAATTAGTAGCTAGAAATGTTAACCTTATTGCAATGATTTCCTTCTCCCCATGAGACGTCATCTACATATTTAATGTTGCCATCAGACATTCATTAAGGGAAGAGAACATTTTTATAGAGGTTAAACAGCAAAAACTGTCTTTGGTGACCACTCTAGAGAGCAATAGCAAGCCAGACAGCTCGCCTTCTGGGATACTAAAGTCAATTCTCAGCCTGTAACCATTAGAAGTTGTAAGGCTTTCAAGGAGAAGTTTGTCAGACACGTTTTTAAAGCTTTAAATCAGTTCAAAAGAGCCGCTCTGTTTCCAAACAGAAACAAGTTTTTCAGTGCTGCTCCTGGGGTCCCATGCCTCGTCTTTCCCCCGAAGGTTTCTCTGAGCATCTCAGACTCCTTTCTGATCTCAGTCAGAAAGTTTCAACAGGTCTCTGCAGCTCTCCAACTTCAGGACAGCAAAGCAGGAGGAAAACAAAGCTCTCTGATAAAAACACATGTAGCATTAGAATTAGAAAAAGAGGGATTTGAGGGAAACATAGGCAACTGTTCAGCTTTGGCCCACCTGTGCAGAGAACCACCAGTCTCATCAGTTCTGCACCTTGCATGCAGCTTCCCTGGGGTGAGCAGGTGACATGGAGGGGTGAAGCTGGCAACAAGTTGGGAGCTGAACGGGGCCAGGGAGAGCCATGCTAGAGCAGAGGCACCCCAGCTGCCTGCAGCACGACAGGAGGGCACAGCAGGACAGCAAGCACGGAACACTGCGGTGAGGTGCCAAGCGCGATGGCAAGTGGAGGTCAAGAGCAGTTCATCATTTAGAGAAGGAATCTGGGGGTAGATCCAAATGAGACATCTGTATATGCAGCAGGATGGGAAAAGGGCATCTGAGTGCTGTGACAAGTAATGTGGTGAGGGGAGGGGAGGCAAAACCACAGCTTGACTTCACGGAGAGACTGCGCCACTGGGGAGTAGCAGGCCGCTTCGGGGGAGGTGCTGCACTTGTTCACAAAGGGGATCCTAATTTCTGACTCGGTTCCTTTTCCTAGCAGTATGGGAAGTGGTTCAAGGATTTTTCTTTCCACTTCTTTTCATGTCAAGCTGTAGGAATTTATTAGAAACAATATTTTTTGCAAGACGGGCTTGGGAGGCAATCCAACAAACAATTCTAAATCCACTTAGCTCCAAGCACTAAGGGGGCCTTTTGACATTATGAGGTTACTCACATACCCCATCTTAGGCAAACGTGTGTGTGCACAACCACCTAATACAACTTTTAGCCACATGACGGCCTCCACAGCTCCTACTTGACCTCCAGACTGGCACCTCTTTATGCACATACCCCTCTCCCATCCACCTTCCTGCCAGCAGCCTTTTTTTCCCTTTACATGCTGCACAAGCCATTTTAATAACATACAGCATAGTACTGCTATTGCAGCAGCCCCACTAAATTTTAAAAGGAAAGCCATCAAATTCATACTACAACATACGTAAAAAGTTATTGATCAGGCTGATCCAAGATGTAGTGCTGTGAAAGATTTTACAAGGAACATCTCCTTTGCAGAATGACAAAAAGATTATTTTCTCTGAACAGTGAAACTGCAGATATTAGGACTTTATACAGTTCAGTGTTTGCCCCTCACAAGAAATCCTTTAAAACATCATCAGGTATTTTAGTTTCCCTATCCCTTTTTTTTCCCCTCCTCTTCTTCCAGAAAATAAAATATGAGCATATTTCAGAACTGACGTTGAAGCTCCCATTTCCAAAAATACCAGAATTGATGGTTTGTTTCCTACTAAAAAATAATCAGCACATTGTAATATGGCAGGTGAAAGAAGCCAGATCAGGCGGCACAAAGATACCAGTCCTGCACAGTGCTAGTACTGCACAACCCCGGCAGCTCTATAAATACACTTCGGTGACAATAACATCTCAAATATCTCACTCAGAGGCATCATCATTTATCAATACTGCATTTTCCCTGTGCTGATTGAGCTAGTTTGATGTAATGACAAAATTGATCTTTAAATATTCAAAACTGATTATTGCACTTCTCTGAGAAGCATACTTTTTAAGGGTTTTTTTTTTCCTAGTACTGATAACATTTACATTTTCTTTGGGAAGGAAAAATTCGTCTTCATCACTTCTGTTTGCAATTGGCTTTATTTTATCTCTTCCAGTGTTGAGCACAGCAAGGAAGAAATATTTGCATGCTAATGCAAATCAAAGTACGAAAGCCATCAAATCAAACAGTCAAATCGTCTTTGAAATTAAAGAAATTCTTCCTCCCCTCTTACATCATTAATTCAGCACTCTCTTTACCACTTACTGACCAGCTGCCAATTCTTCCCCTAACCAGAATTATTACAAAAAACAAATCTTCAGGAATTCAACACTGTATTATGCATTCTAAAAAAACCCACAAACCCAAAGAACAAAAACAAACACAAAACCCATGAGTTATATATGTATAGAAGTATATAAAAGTTTATGAGAGAACAGATATGCCTTAATTGACAAATTAAGAACATATCCCAGGTCTTTCTAGAATCAAGAACATCCAGGTAGGTGTTGTCCTTTCATAAATTTCTGCTTTACATTGAAGTTAAGTGAAGAAGGAAAAAACCCACCCCACATTATAACTGCTACTCTTGCAGAGCCCAGCATGATCTGGTTTTGTATTGCTGTTTACACAGCAATCAGATCACAAATAACTCCCACTGACCTCATACCTACTTTTGTAAGGTGAATAGCTGCAAACATGCTCGGGCTTCAGGCACAAGAGACGCTTACTGCAAGGGCAGGGGCAGTCTGGCAAAGCAAAACTAATAAAGCCTGGATTACCTGTAACCTGCAAAGTGCACCGTAGGCTGAGCTATATTTTTTTTGGCCATTGCATTGCAAAGTACTATGTCAGAAGGCATTTTTCTCAGGTTTTGTAACAAAATGAACCTCAAGTGATTTTAATGGTGGGTATTTGGCTTTAACAATGCTATTTAAGATTAGATATTAAGTTGTAGAAGTTGTGTCTTCAGACTGGGCAATTTCATTACTTTCTCCCGTAAAAAGTGGCTTTAATAACTAAGCTTTTAAATTGTTTTCCCCATAATAAATAAATGAAGCTAAAAGGCACTTGTCAGCACTGAAGATCTGGATACATTCCCACGGTGGACATTAAGGGTACAGATTAGATCAAGCCAACAATACACTTAAAGCAAAGGTTTTCCCTATTAGCTGCAGCAGTTTTTAAATTGAGATTCGGTAATATGATTTTAATGCCAGGTGAATGAGGTCAAAGAAGAAATTACATCAGCAACAACAGGCAAGTTCTTACCAATTTAATGTCTACAGATTTGAGCAAGCTTTTCTTCAGAAACCATTACTGTCTCCATAAGCACAGAAGAAACTAAAAGCAAATGACTTCACAACACCAAACTTGCAAGAAGAGCTAAAATACAGTAATAGTTGTTATTTCTCATGAGCACTTTATGAAGGAAGGATGTTAGCAAGTTCCACCTCTTCCCTGACTAAAGAGATAATTTAATGATGAAAACAACAGTTTAGGCCATGAAACCATTCCTCTCAATCTCAGGACAATAAAATTGCCTTCCTGATTTCCCTTCCTCTACTTTAAATGGATTTAAAATCCTTTTAGCAGCAAGTTTCCAGATCATAAATTTCCAATGTCACATGATACAGTGGCACAGACCCAACAATGAGGTTATAACCAATGATGCCTAACTACCAAAGACATCGGTCCCAACTGGAAGGAGAAAGGAGTTCAAGTCAGGTAACCTAAACCAGTGCAAAACTCTTAAGTGCTGGCTAGGTCTAGGCCCCCAACCATCTGGCCCAAGTTTCTGTGGGGAGAAGAGAAGAAATTGAGCGTGAGAGCGAGAACATAAATCTGCCACGTGAATGTCACGTCACCACACAGAGGAAGGTTAACAGCCAGGAGCAGACCACACCCGCTGTCTGCCTGTCTGAAGCAAAAAAATACCAATCTAAATTAAGGGTCTTATCATCTTAACACCTTTAATCTAGTTAGTTAACGTATTAGTGTATTCTCTTTCTCTCCAAATGCATTACCTACCCCTTCAGTTAGCTGATGCCAACCACTTACCCTTAGTATCCACTTCCAACAGTGCATTGTATGTCTGCTACCTCTACCATCAAAGAAAACATGTAGATGGCTAGTAAATTATTTTAGACATTAATTTTACTTGGAGATACTGAGTCCAAGGGAGTCAAGTCTTCTTAATATTCCACCTATTCTTTTTTTCCCCCCATGCTCTATTTATAGGGTTTTTTTTCTTTCAGGTTAAATAGGCCAGGACTAATTGCATCTACTTCGTGACCTGCACTACTTGAAACTATGAATAGTTTCTGCTCTTTTCTATTCCTTGTCTTTATTTTAGCATTTCCCTCCCCTAGCAGGACAGCAGAAGTGATCAGAAAGCTTCAGACCCAACTTTCACATGCTAGAGCCACCTTTACAGCCTTATGTTCTCATGACCTTGCTTTCCCTTTTAATTGCTGCCATAAGCTCTGTATCAGCTTTCCCAAGTACAGCAAAGCACCTCTCCTCTACGTTATCCTCAGCTTTGCCATTCTGCTGTGCAGAGGGTCTATTTGGCATTTGCTTCATCACCTCAGGCTCTTCCACACTCAGCAGAGGCACTTGGTGGACATGGCAAAACCCACTGTTTAAGAGCTCCTGGTTCCACAATCTTCTCACCTGCAGTTCAGCATCATGATCAAGTCCAGCCTTTCTGAGGTTTCTCACTCCTCCAGACTTCACCACAAGTGATCTTGGACATGATCAGGAGCGCTGCTGCAACTCTGCCACAGGGCCAGCTCTTTGGGGACCCTCCCTCCCCTGCTAGCACCAAACCACGCAATTTCCTTTGGTCATGAGACAACACCACCACCACAATCACCAGCAGCCCTGGACATGGCAAGCATGGGTTCAAAGCCAACCTCTTGCAGGTTCAAAGCAAGAACAGGAGCAAGGTGTTGCATCCTATTATCTGGTGGGTGGCAACAGAAAACCCCAATAAGGCCTTTGTGGTCAATTTTAGCCTCAAGTGGAAGTACAGTTACCATGCAAAATAGCTTGTGTGTAGCAGCACTTGAAGTGTCAACACTGTATCATAGAATTGTCTTGGTTAGAAGGGACCCTTTAGATCATCAAGTCCAACCATCACCCTAACCTGCCATCCACTACTAAACCATGTCTCTCAGCACCACATCTAACTGTCTTTTAAGTACCTCCAGGGATGGAGACTCCACCACCTCCCTGTGCAGCCCATTCCAGTGCCTAACAATCCTTTATTATTAGGCACTCCAAAAAGAAAGATACTGTCTTGTCTTTTCAACCTATACTTTTACAAACAGGTTTTAAAGTCATAGCAGCAGTTCAGATTTGGATCAAAATTAATTTTATTTAAAGAGAGAAAAGGTTTTTTACAGAATGTAAGGGCAACAGAGATATTTCCAAGTTTTGTTTAGGAACTGCAGTGTAATCACTGCTTCTAAACCAGTAGTAAAATAAAACCATCACAAGAAATAAACCCAGCAGAAGATATCTAGTGGTCTACTGGGTCACTGTAAGACCCGGAGGCCTCAAGTGACACAAATTTACATTTGATTTCATTATCTATTCTGGGAGAAATATAGAAATTAAGTAACATGGAAAAATAAACAGGATTTAATAGTGTGCTACTTCAAACTTAAAATATATATCTATAAAATTTCAAGAGACCAAGAAACAGGTTTTGCCTGCAGAAGACAGTATTTAGTGTCCAGCATATCCATCCCAACACTACTGTCTCTGTGGGGTTGAGAAGCCAAATTTACACCTATAGGAGACTGGAAGATCAGAGGTTGCCAGCTACACCCGTTTCTCAAAAGAAAAAAACCCCACCCATTAAGAGAGTTGTCAAGAAAGAGTGCGTACATACTTAATGTGTACAGATACATACTTAAATACCCCCCATAACTACTGTCTGCCTTCCTTAGCCAAGCAAAACAAGCACATCCCAATGCTGGGAAGCTCCCAGGCCATGCCAGAGCTCAGCAGGGCTGTCAGACCCAGGGGAATTTCACCACCCACATTCCACTTCCATGGGTGCTCCCTTCAGCCACTGCTACCAACCCTTTCCTCCTACACCACAGACACACATGCACCCCAGCATCCTGCCTCCATGCAGCTGAGGTAACCATCTCACCACTCCCTCCTGGCACCAGATGGTTCCCATTAACTCTGTCCACACTCAGTTCCCAAGTGTCAACTGGAAAGCTCAGACCCCAAATATTTTACAGATGAAACAATAATGGGCTCTTTGCCAATGACACAGGACTGGATCCCAGCCCTTGCTCTGCATCACTCAGGCAATGGGCGGAAAGCAAGCCAAGAGCTGTCCTGGGAGTTGGGCTGGGGATCTCTTCCACCTTTGCAGGGGGCAGGCAGCTCAGCAGCAATTCAGATCCTGGCTTTCAAAGTGACTGTAGGAGCAAGTCACACAACCCCACTGTGCCCTGGAATCGCAGCAAAGCTCCACAATATCCCCGTGCGGGCAGGCAGGGTCTGGTGGCTCAGGCACACAGCCCGGGCACAGTGCCTGCCTGCCTCCTTCCTCAAAGCATGGCTTCAAGGTGCCAGAGTGCCCTGGCTGAAAGCTTGTTAAAGTGGCCTCAGGTCTCCCTTTAACCAGAAGAAAACACCCCACACAAATGGACAAAACCCCATGGTACCAATAACTAAATGTAGACCTCAGATAGCCTGGATTTTTCCTCACTGCACATTTGCTACTGTGCCCTCCTGACTAAACATTTCCCAGTCCCTGCTACAGTTTGGAGTATAAAAAGGTCAGTGGGGAAGGCCAGTCTGTGTTCAGCCTTCAGCATTTCAACTTGTTCAATCTGAACCAGTTCTCACAAAAATGTGGAGCTTCTTAGATGAATTAAAACTGCCTTAAACATATGATTTTTTTTTCCCCTTCATGTTTCTTGTCTCTGTTTCACAGCATTATTTGTCATCAGGGCACTAGAGACCCAGTATAATAGTTATCAAATACTTTTCTATTTTAAATTAGCTCAAAACATGATATCCCTCTTAATATATAAACAACAAAAAACCCAACCAAACAACAATAAAACCCCCAAAGTTATGTAGCCTTTACTAGAGGATTAAATATTACAAAAAACAAAATGTTAAAAAACCTGAAATGTTAAGAAAACAGTAAAAATAATGGACAGAACCCCACATGCTTCTTTAGAGAAGCATTACATATTGGAAAACTATTCTGTTGACTGGATATTAATATCCAGTGCACATTTCAAAATTCATTACTTCTTAAAAGAGCTCCACAATTAGCTTTCTAATTCTGATTTTATAGACTAGCATGACAGTTTCCAACATGCCACATCAAATAGCGTGAAAGTATATATATAGGAACCAACCACAAAATATTCCAGGATCACATCATTGCCATGCTGGTTTAATTTCTTTTTAGCCACATGCCATTCCATGAAAGGATTTCTTTTTTTTTAGCTTCAAGTGCATACATGAGACAGACACAGCATTACAGGTTGCCAGCTGCACGCTGCCTGTATCAAGAGATGTCCTATTCCGGATAATCATCAATGAAAGCGATGCCTATCATGATTCCTCCTTCCATGTCCTTTATTCACGCCGCAAGGGCGTTCAAGGAAAGGAACCGGAGTCTGATCTTTAAACACTAGATGGAGCCCACTTCCCAAGACTGAAAAATTAAAGCCCTCCTTGCAGCAAATTCTTCCCAGCCTATTGCAATATCTGGTCATGCATAAACATGACGGAACTCAAACAGCTGCGGTGACTGTCCTTACTGCAAAAACAGACACTGGCCAGCAATTATATCTCTGCAGAAAGAGACAGGCTTTAATGCTGGGCAACAGCAAAAGAATTTATATTCCTCTACAGATACATTAGCTTTGTTTAAAAGGCATGCAATACTTGGATAATTAGGCATATGTGGATTTCTGAAGTACCATATGACAAATGTAATCAATCCTGGGTTGAGAGAACTACAGTTGAGTTTGACACGTCTTTAGCTTGGTAATAAGCTCTAGTGATTCCGACTATACTAGAATTTTACACACAGAAATTTATATTAAATAGGAAGAACCCACTTTCAGTTGGCTTGAATTCGTTCTAATAAGAAAGATCATTAATGGTGTTCAAACTCCTTCTCTCAAATGAAACACACCACCCATTTAACAAGAGAGAAGTAAGCTTTGGTGTTAAAAATAGGATGCAGCAACACCAAAACTCAGTAAAACTATGCTGTTGAGAAAGAAAAAGGGGGTGGGGGCAAACATGCCATGTAGCCAAGATACAGCTTGAGCAGCCTCACAGTTACTGGATAAGTGCATTTATCTCAGGCTCCACCACAAAGAACTGCCACTTCGGCAGTATTTGGGCCACACTCTGGACTGGCTTCACACTGCAAAGGGCAGGCAGAAATCACAGGCAGACAACCCTTGGCCTTTCCTCAGCTTGCTGAAGGACATGTTCACAGGAACAGCTACAACCAAAGTGGACAATAAAGTTGTGCAAAGCCTCAGATGAGATTCCCAGCAATGCAATTCTGCTGACTGCTGAGCTGATTGTTTTAACCTTTGCTCAGTCCGGGCCACTGCCTTCACCTAACTCTCTTCCTAACAAACCTATGGTAATAGCTTCAGCAAGGTTAAGATAAGCATGAAGGCATTTAGCTTTGCCATAGAAGACTTGCACACAGCGATCCATCCTGCTCAAACAAAATTAACTGCAGTAATCCACCTTGCCTTAGGGCATTTTCTGAATCTCCTGGGAGGACAGACTAAGTTATTGCTAACCACCAACTTGGATCCTTGCTGTAATTTCCAGTAGGAAAAATACAGCGGCTGTGAAGAAAGGCACAAGTTCTCCCTAAAGACCTCCTTATTTCCATGACAGACCTACACAGCACATTGTCTGGGTCTCACATCCCTGTGGACAAAAGCCAGTCTTCAGGCTCTCATGGGTTACTGCTGTGGTGCTTTGACACCAAGCAAAGGTCTATAATCCCATGATCTGCTGCTAGGAGATCGGGGCTTGCACTCAACCACCACACTGACAAGCGACCGCTCAACTCCTCCGAAGAGCACAAGCAGGATGATGTGTTTACATCTTCCCTGGGCTGTTTATCAGACCCAGGGCTTGGAAG
Source organism: Zapornia atra (assembly GCA_013400835.1). NCBI lineage: Eukaryota > Metazoa > Chordata > Aves > Gruiformes > Rallidae > Zapornia > Zapornia atra. The sequence goes on from VZTU01012160.1 coordinate 160,339, forward strand.
CAAACATGCTGCTGCCATAAAAGCAACGGACTTTCCAGCTGTAGCAGGCATACAGCCTGCACAAACGTTGATACTCCTGTTTGTGAATAACCTGGTTTAGGCCTATTATGTAGATTTTCCAACGTACCTGAACACAAAACGTATCTGCTCTCACATGGGCAGATGGATTCATGTCATGGTTCTGTTTACTTTTTTTCCTAAACAGTGAGCATAGCAAGGACCTAAAATTCCTTTTAAAAGCAAATCTGAAAATAATTAGCATTTGCTTGGCACTTGACCTAAAATCATGCGGGAGAACACGCCCATATACTTCCACAGGCTCTTGGTTCAATAAAGCAGGGACTTTATTAGCAGGAAGAGTATCTCACCGACCACACAAATTAAGCGTCAGCAAAAGGAGGAGACAATCGAAGTACCAGCCACAGTTGCAGGTTTGACTAAATAGTAATGTTTAACTACTTCCTTATCACAATCTTCCTGTACAACTATAATTTAGGAACCTTTGCCACTGTAATTTTCTCTGCTTCATTTTCTTTACAGCTATGCTTTTATGTGTCAGGCTAAATACTTGTTCATCAGCACTATTATCCATGCAACAACTGAAAATGAACAGCTATGGGGGAAAAAAAGAAACAACAGAAAAGAAGGAATACAATGGCTTTGCACATGTATAAAAGAAATTAAAATATGAGGCAAACTATCTAGTGTAGTACTCAAGGGTGGAGGGAAAGCAAACAAAGTCACGAATAGTTACATGAAGGTAACTGAAGATAGACAGTATACAGGCACATGGAGCAGGGAGGTTACAGTCAAGATAAAGTTAAGGTAAAAATCTAAAGATTTTAGTTTCTTGCAGCAATAATCCTGATAGCTTTCAGGCTCTGGATATGGAAGGGACAAAAAAAGACACTGCAGCCTCACTGGGACCTCGCCCACTGACCACATCCAACACAGCTTGGGCAGCACAGGCAGGAATGACAGTTTGCTCTGTACGTGGGAGGAAGCAGGCAGGATAGTAGTTAAAAAAAGAAGAGAAATGCACTAAGTTTCACTTAGAAAGCCTTTGAAATCCCACTTGAAGTTCCTAGCTGTTGCTTCTCATATTCACCCATATTGCCTCCAAACATAGAGAAGGAAAGCCAATCTATAAATTACACTAACTCCCTCTTGGGATGAACAAAAATCCCTAAAGCGAACAAAACCAGAAATACAAGAGAAAAACCAAGGGTGGGTTAAATTCTTATATCACTTCACTGGTATGTTTCATAAGCCGGACACTGCTGATGGTACCTTTTGTATGTTTTATGGTTGTTTTAAAGTGCTTGCCAGAATAACCCCAAGTGTTGAAGGCCATCTTCCCAAAACGGCAAAGGATTATGCAGGGCTTGTCTAAACCACGAGCAGTCCTTTGTTCCTCAAAAGCTGCTGTGGTCATCTCTGACCCACCTAAACACCGTTTCCCAGGATCACCTATTTCATCTGCAAGGTTGCCTCGCTCTCTTGACCACTTCTCTTCCCCCTGCCCCTCCCAGCTCTGTTGGGCTTCCTGTCACCACCTATCAGCACACACCTCATGTTGGGCAGTGGATCATTACACAGTCCATGGGGTTTAATTTAACTTCAATTCAAACTCCCACATTGTTCTTGAAGGACTAGAAATAGTCATAGCTCAATCTTTTTTTAAAAAAAGACAACAAAAACCCAAAAAAACCAAACCACCCAAACAAACCCAAAAAACGTAACACAACAACTACACACACAAAAAAATATATCCCCAAAGACTGGAAGCCTCCTATGTTAATTTGTCCTGACGTCTGCTCCCATGAGGTAAGTGAGGTTTGTTAACCAACATAAACAAAAGGCAATATAAACAGAAGTCAACTCATCACTTCAAAAATTTTGGAAAGTAGTAATATAACTACTTTTGGGGTAAAACAAACGGCACCCAGTTTTTTCAGGAGGAGCAAGTGGTGTGTTTTAATTGTGCAAAGCAATTAAAAATGTAAAAGCAATAGACTTTTGGAGGCAGCAGCCCTCCAGCACGAGCATGGCCAGGAGTTGCATTCCTTCTCCTTAAACAACAGCCACCACCAGTCTTGCCGTTATCATAACATCCCCCATGACCCTGGCGCTTTGCTCTTCTTCCAAGCGTAATGGCCCCTCCAAATTCAATAGGTGTTTAATGGATCAGAGGATAATGCGGGCCAGGAGGGATCTCAGGAGGTCTCTGGTCCAGGCTCCTGCTCTAAGCAAGGTCAGCAGTGAGATCCAACTGGGTTGCTCAGGGCTTTGCCCTGTTGGGTCGTGAAAACTACCGAGGGTGGAGACTGTGCAACCTCAGTGGGCAACCTGTACCCCTGCCTGGCCAGCCATCCTTGGGGGTGAAAACCTTCTCCCAGTAACCAGTGCAAACCTCTCATTTCAAATGGTACCCACTGTCTCTCAGCCTTCCACCATGCACCGCTGGGAAGAGCCAAGGGTGACATCCGTTCTACTCTTTCAGTGAAAGGCAATCAATCCTTAGACTATGAGCTCTGATATTTACCTGTTTATGCAAGGTACACTTTGCTCTATGGTTTGGATTACTACTTCAGATTTTAACTTTGCTAACTGCATTCGCTACTAATTCAAATACAACTAAATCACAACTAAAGTGAAAAACAAATCTAAGAATAAAACTTGGGTGCTCATCCACGCGAGTGCAGCAAACCTCCCATGATGTGCTGTGGTGACAGCAGCACCTCAGCGCTCCTGTTACCGCATTTCCAGATAGTGTAGCAGCACCTGTTTATGCAGGTTACACACATACAATAGAAAAACAGGCTAAAAAAAGCAAGACACATATTGAAAGCAAAGCCAGGAAGAACGCACTCTGCCAGTTTCCAGGCTCCAGATTTTTGGGTAGCATGTGCATCACAGTAAATACGCATTGCTTCTGTTCCTGGGCACAGGAGCTATTACTTTCTCAGGCTGATCAAGGCTTCTTAGCACATCAAAGCACAGCAATCCCCACTGGCAGTCCACTTACAGACCGTACTGCCACTCGGTTATGAAATTACCATGTACCAGTCATGAAGGCTTCTTAACTGCACTCCTAAGCCATGCTGCTGAGGACTAAGAGATACCTAACCGGAACTGAGAGAGGGGAAGAATGCAGCAGTGCAACATATGTTCATCCTGCCTGAAAGGTCATATGAAATGTGATTAGTGCCATTATCCTCCAGGACTCTGAAAACTGCCTTGAGGCAAAAGGGCTTTCCAGCACAAGGTATGGATCGATAAAAAGGGTTAAGCAGCAACACTTTGGAAATACTCAAAAGCAAAATATCAGGTTTTATCTCAGATTTCTCTGAAGCTATGCCTGAAAAGAAACTCCTAGTTTTGAAGGCGCATCTTGCAGTCTCAGGCTCTTTGGATCAGACGCGGATGCATCAGACTGCGCGTGACTGTAAAGGAAGGAGGAGAAGGAACCAAGCGATGCCCACTCCCTCCTGAAAGGGGCATGCACAAGCTAAACCCGACTGCAATCTGTCAGAGAACAGCTAGCCCCATGCTCACCCCTATGCCTTACCCAGGATGGAGTCACCACCACATCAGGGACCCTCGCATCTCCCTGGGATGGGATGGGCAGCCAGCACTATACCAAATCATATTTGCTTTCTTTCTCAAAACTTAGAGCCATGCATAAGTGAGGCTGTCACACACAGGTGAGAAGTGAAGGAAGTTGTTTTCCTTAATTAAGCCTATTAGTAGTAAGGAGTCACTCCTGCTAGGTCTAAATAGCTGAGAGATAAACCCCGGGGCTGCTAAGCTGCCAACCACCTCTAGTCAGCGCTCAGAGGCAGCTTTAATCCTACAGAACACCCTGGGTGAGTACTGCTATCTCCAACCACATCTCTGGAGCAGATCTCCTCCAGCCCATTATGTTTGCTGCAAGTTTTTTCCTGCAGTTCTTTAGACACCTGTAATTGAACATCCAGAGTGCCAGAGCCTCATCCTTGGGGTGAACAGCAAGTACCCCTAACCTGGTGGCCAGCCATTCACTGGCAAGCGAAGAACATGAACTTGGGAGAGCTTTGCCTCTCTAAGTAAAAAGAAAAAAACTCCAAAAATGCAACAAACACAACCAGAAAAAAACCCCACACCTCTACTAGACTTCACCAGAGACTACTTGGGATGAAAACCTTTTTCATGGAATATTCTGGTACAACATTTAATGCAAACATACTACCAATACATCATCTCTTAAAGTTCACACCACAGGCAAGATCAGTATTAGGAACAATAAGGAGAACCGTATATTACTTTTCTGAAAAGCCTTCCAATGAATTAATCATTTTCTGTCTGAACTATTTGCAGAAACAACTGAATAAGCCAGAAAAGAAAAATTAAAGTGTTCTAAGCCGTTGCCTCACAGTGTGTCTTACAGAAAGTCATTTAAAAATTATTACAAAAGCAATAACACTCAATCTCATAAAATGACACTATTTCAAATTAATCTGCTGCATGTTAATTCCTTCACCTTTGCCAACAATAAAAGAGAGTTAGAAAAAGCCCGCTCCATCCAAAAAAAAGTAAGCTTTGCCTGTTGCTTCAACAAAACCAACATCCCAAAAGCAGACTTAATGTTCACCAAGCCCCACTTCCAAAACAATAAACACGCCAGCTCTTTATCCCAAGATAGTGTAAAGTGAGTGAAACTCATTTTGCAGACTCACCAAAATGGTCCGTATTCCAGGAGCCAGACGTTTGTCCAGTTTACGAAGTTCGTGGTTGCAGCAGGGTCACAGCAGTTGGTGGGAAAATGAGGGGGGGGAAAGAAAAAAAAAGAATTCTTAAGACTCAGGGAACCACACAACATACGTTTTTATGTAAAGTCTGCATTACAGCCAAGCTTTAGCTAACCAATTAAATGGTCTGAACACATACCCATCTCCCAACTTACTATAAAAAGAAATAAAATAAAATAAAAGCAGTGTCATCTTGATAAAAGAACAATAACTACAGTCTAATAATCATCTGCCAAGGCTGGTCTTGTAAGGAAGAATTGGGGGATGGGGGGAAGGACAGGATTACGGCAGCAGGGTGGTGTTGGGAAAGAAATCACATTTTTTACCATAAGCTCCCCATAAGAGAGATGGAAACTAATGGAAATTGGAAAGCTATTGCTGGGGTTGATGTCAGATTCAGATTTATGATTTCACCTGCCAGTGGAACTTCTAGAACAGAATCAAACTTCTGTTTTACTCTTCTATGCAAACACTATTAAACATGACAGGTGGGCAATACCACCTACAGAAAAGGTCCGTTGTTTCTTCATCATCAACAATTTAGAAGTGTCTGTAGTAGGAGGTGCAACATTGGCAAGGAAGAAAATAAAAAAACATCACCAGGCACAGCAGCTGATAGTTTTCAGAATCCTCAGTCGAGGAGGGGGATTGATAACTTATTCTTTGCAGTTACAGGGGCTTGCAGCCTACCCTACAGCTAAGTATCTATGCACAGTTACACATCTGAAAACTGTCAAGAACACCCAAACTGAAATCACAAGTTTTCTGGATTTGGACCTTGAACACCACCTGGGCAACCAACCCCAGGGAGTGTCATTTCTCTCCTACTAATAAACCACCAAAGAATGAATTTTACACCTTTCCCAGGCTCGATGTTGATTTATTTTGGCAACCGCTCCCAAATACCTGACTGATTTAGCATTTGGTTTCATGCTTTTTTGTTTAGTTGGGTGGGGGTTTATTATTATTATTCCTTTGGAAAGGGAACACTTCGAAGACATCTGTACCAAATGCCACTTGCAGTGGGTTGACCTAAACAAACTGCATGTGCATAGGCAATGGCAGTGAAAGTTGAGCTCTTTTTTTGCCTAGAGAAACCAATTGTGCTGGCAAGTTAAGGAAGAACGAAAGGTCCCAAGTGCAGAGACAACGGAGTAGGTCAGTACCAAAGCCTGCAGCAGAAAGAAGGATGTGGCAGCATAGGACCGCTGTTGTCTTCCCCCAACAGCTGTATCCTCACCAGATTTTGACCGTCTTGCAGACAGCATCAAGGCTGACAAGATGCCAAGAAGCCAAAGGTTACCACAAAGTCTCTCACAACAGATTGGGAAATCTTCTCATTTCCTATGTTTGGACAGCCCAGATTCTTCAAACCAACTGTTCTCCGGAACACACATGTCCTCAAAACTCAGAGATCTTCTGTCAGGATCCAGCAAGGGGGTCTGGGACCAGGGCAGCGTTTTGGCCTCCAGCAATCCTAAGGCAGCGACACACCCATTGAGACCCCAGTACGGTTTCTTTTGATTCCTGTAGAAACCATGCTGTATGAAGGCAGATTTGTCTGTTTGTGTCGAAAGAGAAAACGTAACTGGCACAGTCAACTAATTCACAGCCCCCCTATGGATAATGGCTGATGAGTTACCTCCTTCTCTGCCTCCACGGCCCATTAATAAGACAGCACGAAAGACTGCAGAAGACAGATGACAATTGCTCATGTATTTACCACTTTGCTAGTGAGCAACTTGGTTTTTATTGCTGTTTTTGTAGGAGTGCTTTTACAGAAGGAGACTTTCTAATGCCTTCATGTGAAAGATATTGGAGAGGAAAGGGAAAGGGTGATTGCAAAGGATTTGCCTTCATTTCCGATTCCTCTTGTCTGTCTTGTGAACTGCAGTCCTTCCCCAGAGATGTGACCATGCACCATTACCATCCGAGTGACCGCAGCTACAGATTGCCCTCGAGATACTACGTGCCTTTTCCCTCTGTAAGGAAAGCAGAGATCACTGGGAGGACACTTTTATTGGAACAGATGTGACTCCAAGATGCTCCCAAGTAAAGTAATGGCCATTGAGTGACATGACTAAACACACAGGACTTCAAATTAAGGAAAATGAGATTTTGATGGTGGTGGCAAGCATGGAGCAAGATGAACGTTAATGAACTTATCGGGAGATGAGAGGTCAGGAGGTCACAGGAAAACAGATGTTGAGTAGGTGGGAACACTGGGAAACGTGGTGTGCAGAAAAGGAACAAAAGGGTATGAATGACTCTAAAACGGCAGAATTTGAGCAGGAGAGCTGCTGAAATAGTTTATTTAGGATGAGGAGGGGGCAGGAGAGAGGCACAGTAGTGCCGCATCCCCCTTGACAATACTGCATATGTATTTCCATGCAAGAACCAAAGGTGGTTGTTGCAGGTTGACACGTTGTAAAGTGCAGGTTTCCATAAGCAGCTCAGAAGTTTTGTGAAGAAAGAAAGAAAGAAAAAAAAGTCACAATATGCCGTGATGGGATGGTTGGATGGGATGTAAATTGCCTTGCATACTGCAGCAGCATCCACTGCCCTACACTATATGCCAGTTGCTTGGGTCAGGGTGTAGAGAATACATTAGAGCAAGACCACAGACATTTTGCATTTCCCCTGATCCTCTTCACGTGCTATTTTTGCATGACACCGTTATGAAACTGAAAACATTGGTTCAGCTTCAGGAGGCAATTTTAGGGTCAATTGCTTCTTCACTAGACACTGAAATCACAATTTTTCAAGCATCAAATTAACTCTGAATATTTTAGGGGACAGTGAACTTTAGTTACACATTCTTACTGTGGGTCCCCCTCCTCAAAATCCTACCTTGTAATCACTCTTGATATGCCAGGTGCCTTCGCCCCTCCCCCCCTAGAATCACACTGGAACATGAACTCTGCAATTACACTACCTGCTTCTTGCTCCATCAACTCATTCCCAACTGTTACGCCCTCTCCAGTGTACAGATCTCAAGTGGAGGAATACACTTTCAAAACCATGCAAAGCATTTTATCCATTTAGCACAGAAGTACATCAATATAGGTTTTCCAGCTGAAAGCTTTTGAAAGTTTCCTCAAAACTTTTATGGTTCAGCTTGGATCCACTCCTAATCCTCAAGCAGGCTAAAAGACTCATCTGGCTCCAGCGCATCATGGAACAAATAAACAATAAATTCTTAATGAGGTCAGCCCAAAAGCAAGGCTATGCATCTTTCCCTACTACTACCAGCATGACACAGACCAACTACAAGTCCCGTTGCTGCAACTGATTTCACTCTGGATACAACCAAATCAAACTGGTATTTAAACAGCATCTCCAGCCACCTAGGAGAGATGGGCACTAATGGAAACTGAAGAGCCATTGCTGGGGATGACTTCAGATTGAGGATCTCATCTGCCAGTGGAACTACTAGGGCAGAATTGAGCTTTTAGATCTTACTCTTCTATGCAAATATTATTATAGGGTGCATGTGAAAAAGCATCCATTAAAATGGAAATGGCCATCCAGCAGTATCCCACAAATTCTATAGCTTCAGCTGATCTAAATAAGAAGTGCTATTTTGTACAAAAACTTCATGGAAATAAGGTAGTTGGCATGAGAAGTTATGAAATCGGCAGCACTATGGAGATTTAATGTTTTAAAAGACACATAGTGTACAGTTGGGCTCGGTTTGCTTGGTCTCCTTTTCAGGTCTACAGCTCTATCTCCACAGCTTGATACCCGACAGTCGAGACAACTGTGAAAGCTTATCACATCATGAGCAATGAGCTGTACAGCCAAAAATTGCCAGTTGCTTTCAGCAAAGCAAAGGCAGCATTAAACACCAGCAGTATCGAAGTCTCTCCTCTGTTCTTGCAACATAAAACTCAAGTGCAAAACTCAAGCTGCACTAAGTCCTCAGAAGGTGAGAAACTTCAGGTCTTAGCAAGGTTTCGGAGGTTCACCCAAGACCACCTCTATCAAAGAGCCATGTGTCCATATGTAAACAAACATATGCATAAGTATAGATATGTATAGTGTATATATATGTATACACTCACAAATATGTGTGTGTGTGTATATATATAAATTATATATAACCTATATAAGGCATGTTCATCACCCAGCAGGTGGCACTCATACCACAAGCTCCTGAGGCTGGAGCTCTGTTGGAGGCTGTGAACAGGCACTGCTCTACAGGAGGCACCGTCTTCCTGGAAGGTAAGACCACCATGGGCATGAAAAGCATTCACTACCCTTTTGCAACACCTGAAGCATCACATTCAGTCCCAGGCCAAAATCTCATTAAGCTTACTGGCCGGGCACCACCTCCATTAATTCCCTCAACTGCTGCAAGACTTCCCTTCACTGCTGCTGTTTCCCAAGTGCTCTCACAGCTGTTCCACAGTAGCAGAATTTTGGAATATTTTTGATGTAGAAGCATCACATTATGATGTCAAGAACAATACAATTGTAAAGCTTCCTTCAGACTTCATCACTTCTTTTCTCCATCTAACACACCCAACCAGCTTTCAATTAGTCCCACTAATAATTTGGGGTTTTGAAGATCTCATGAATGAGCAAATCAGAACTGGCAGAGGAAATGTTGTTTTCCTTTGATTAAAATTGAAGACTTGTTTTCACCCATGACTTAAGTGTCACTGTCGTATGTACATTCTTAATATACCTCTTCTTCAGTTGAGTGGTGCTTCAACTTCAGCTGAGTGGGTTTGTTTTTAAAAAAATATTTTCCTTTCAAATTCAATATTCCACCCATCTCCCTTTCCTCTTTAAAAAAAAAAAAAAGCCAGTTTAGAAGCATCAATCTGAAAACATCAGCTCTGCATGGAGCAGTGCTGCTCCCCGTAAGAGAATGCCTTCTGTCAGATTGAAAGATGCCTTTCCAAGGTCATTTCATGTTCCAATGGGTTTGTTATGAAGTTGTGGAACGGCATATAAGGTTGCACGAGATAGTAAAGTGCCTTCCTAAGCTAGTTCTGGGCAGTAATGTGCAACCAATATTTGAGCAAGGGACTTCTATAACATTTACCTCTGAAAGAAACTTCATATGCCGAGACGAATGCTGCTGCAGGAAGGACAGAAGTGGTAGTACCAAGATACTGATAATCTGCTTTCCTGCTGTATCCCAATTAAAAAAAAAAGAAAAGCCAAAGAAAAGGCCATTTTCTTGACAAATTTACATTCACTGCACATGCTTATGGCGCTTGGCAAAGGTGGGGGTGCTTTTCTAGGAACATGGGAACATAGGGATATGTCTTTGGGAAGTTTTGTAAAAATACCCAGAGCTTTGTAATAACGAGAATCTGATGCTAAAAACTGCTGCATTTAGAATCAATAGCAATACTGGCAAGTAGCAAGAAGAATAATACCTGAGTAGCTCCCAATTATGTACCAGAACCAACAATTTCCAAGGTTAAAAAGAAATAAAAATAAATTTAAAAGCCAAAAAAGTATATCCAAGAATGTTTCTTTGAAAGTCTTGAAGTGACAGCGTGAGAAATGATGATCCAGTATTTTTAGACTGCTTCAAATATAGCCCAAAAAATGGAGGAAACCATATAACACTATCCCCTTAGTACGCTTTTAGTACTGCCCTATCCTATCCCAAACTCGGAAAGAAGGTAAGCATCTGGCAGCACACCGTATTGCATGTCACCATTTCAGTCATCGTATCAGGGACCAAATCCTTCCCTGGAAAAACATGGGAACAAGNAGGTTTAAACCTTGACGAAGCATCACCGATTTGGAAGCCAAAAATGCAAGCACTTGGCATCAAAACAGCCCTAGAAGAGGGGGTGGTAGGTGTGTTTTTTCAAGTCCTAAACGAGCATTTTGGGGGTCCAAGAGCCTGTCAGGAAAAATTAAGAAAAATGGCCACCCAGCGCTGAACTGTGCACAAAATGCAGAGTTTCGGTGCTTCCAGTTCTGCATTGCACCCTGCACTCCCAGCCCCAGCCCCTCCCATACCCACACGCTCCCAAACACCTCCGGAGCACCTCCGCGCCCCTTCCCCATGCCCGGGAGCATCGGGAGCGCCAGGGTACAGATCCCTAAGCGCTACCTGCGGTCCTTCACGGTGCTCTGTTACTACTACTTTTAATTTTCCTGCTACTATCACTTTTCTAATGAGCCGCTGTTACTACAGAAATGCAAATCTCACCGGCTCAGTGGTTTTGGGGTGGACTCTCCTCCCCGCCTCCAAACATCCAAAAGGTAGGGGAGGGGGAAGCACCTCACAAATACCCACTATGGAACATTTTTAACGCTAAAGACGCACTGACCCCGTCGCCCGCCCGCAAAACCCTGCGGCTTCGCTAGGACTGGCCCCAAGCCTACGCTGAACCACCCCAAAAACGGGCTCCAGCGCTCCACCAGCACCTGCCAGGTTTACCCGGAGATGTTCCCCCGGCCGCGCTCCAGCCTGCGCAGCGCAGCGCGGCTTCCCTCAGCACCCCCAACCCCCCTCCCTCTCCCCCTTCGTTNTCCCTCTCCCGCTTCGTTCCCGCAGCCGCCCCCGCCGCGCACTGCCGAGAGCCCGTAACTTTGCCCTGTGGCCGCCTCTACCGTCGCGCCCCGAACCACGCACACCCCGCCACCCGAGAGGAGCCTCCGCGGAAGATGCTGCGCTCCGCGGAGGGGAAGAGATGCGGGAAGGGCGGCTGAGGGACAGGCTCCCGCAAAGAGCCGTACGCGCCTGCGGCACTCCCGCACCGCCCGGCTCCGCGCGGCGCGCACCGCACCGCGGGCAGCAAACCCGCTCCGCTGCCGCAGAGGGGGGGAACCCTGCCCGAGGGCACCCCGAAACGACCCGCGGTGGGGGAGGGTGGGGGGAACGGGACACCCCAAACAGCCAAAAGCAAACGAGAGAACGGGGGGGC
>VZTU01012160.1:172150-190074 GCA_013400835.1 Zapornia atra
GCCCGGGGATCGAGGGGAGCGGGGAACGGCGGCTCCTCACCTGAGCCTGCCCCGGGAGGTGTTTTCCGCCGCCGCTGCGGGAGGTGCCTCCTCCCGCTCTCCGCGGGAAAGGCTGGCGCGGAGAGCCCCGGCCCGCCGAAGTTACGCGGAGCCGTGATCCCACCTGCGGCACCCAGCAGACTCCAGTAGCCGGCTCGACTCAGCTCGGATCGGCACCGCACGGCTCGGCCCGCCCCCCCGGCTCCCGATTGGCACCGCCGCGGCGTCCGCCCCGCCTCCACCCGCCAGCCCGGAACGCCCGCGGGGCTGGCCGGGGAGCGGGGCCGGCCGGGCGGCGGTGGGCAGTGGGGACCGTGCCTGGCTCCCCTTCAGAGCTAGCGGTAGGGAGCAGGTGAGGAGCGATGAGGGGCATCAGCTCCCCTTGCTAGCCTTCGGGTTTGGGTTTTTTTTGGTCGTTGTTTTTTTCTTTTTAGGGAAACTAGTTAAAGCGGTTCCGTGACGGGTTTTGTGCCGTCATTTCGTGCCGTTAAGTGTATGAGGAACCCGTTGCCACAGCCAGCGCAGAGAGGCTCTGATGCAGGGGGCTGCCCCCCCCGTCCTAAGTAGTTGAATCAGCACACCGGGGAGGCAATGGTAGCCCAGGTCGGGTGTGACAGGGTGAGCACTCCGTGGCAGACCCGGGGAAACCACAAACTTCTTTGCCACAGCTATAGGACTGCACAGTGTGAGCAGTCGCAGTACTTCAGGAGCCATACTGCCTGCCAGAAAATGGGAGCTCCCCATCCTTTTGGTCTCCTTCCCTCAATGGCCCATAGCAATTTGCTGGGTATTTTTGTGGAAATTATACATAGCCTGTGCACAATGCGGTTCAGGTGTGGAGTGGGATGGAATATAGGAGGTGTGGGACAGAAACGAGGATACAACTGCACTGGTGGGAGTGTGAAAAGACAGTTTGTTGTCTCCAGATAGTGGGATTACCCCCTTGGATTTGGAAATGAGAAGTGAGGGAACACAACCATCCCAGGATGGAAAGCGCTCAGCCAGATGTGGATGGGGATAGCCACACAGAAGTGAGAACTTACCCGCAGAAAAGGGCGCCAAGGGAGAACCAGAACAGCTCGGGGCTGGCTTTGTCTTGGGCAAAGTGGTTGTGAGACATCTTACTAAATGACAAGAAGAGTGTTTCCAGGCCAGCAGCTTTGGATGTCATGCCTAAGTCATTAACACCAAGATTATACCTGACCCTGCTTGAGGCCTGTAAGTCACTATGAGGCTGATTTATCCCCCGTGGGAGGCAGCCAGAACTGCCACATTTAGAAAGCCTGACGGCTACACAGCTCTGGTGCTTAACACCCAGCAAATCCCTCTGACCGACTGCAGGGAAGGCCGTCTCCCTTCCTGGAGCTGAGCAGGAGGGGCAGGCAGGTTCCCTCCCAAACACCAAGGCGCCAGGCTGCGGTAGGAAGGGCTCCAGTGTCCCTTGGCCCTTGGCCAGCTGTGCCTGCTGGAACCTCTGCCTGAAGTTTGCTCATGGCAGAAATTATTGCTGAAATCCAGTCTTCAAGAGTTCAAAGGATACTCATGGGGGAGGTCTCCGTGTGAGTGGGACACAGGGTGGAAGCCGCTGGTGGCAAAGGTTGAAGTTCCAATGAGGAAATTTTTTGTTCAGCATGTGAGATAATTTTTCTGCGATAAGTTATGCTTAGGTCGGCTCAGGGAGAATATCCTGCTATCGAAGGGAATTGTGTGGTGAGCAAATTTCCTGGTCACTTGCATTCTTTCTTTATTTTTTTACTAGGGAGCTATGTACAGTTACTGACTTTTACAGCTGTGCAAATTGATATGCAAGACGTGATGGGCTCAAAGAGCCAGAGGCAAATTTCAGTTAAACAGCCTGCCTTGATTTTTCTGCTGCTTGGCAAAGAATTCCTAGAAACGAAAATCCCAGGTCTCCCAGGTTGAAGTGAGGGAGCTTGGACCCAGCGCTGGCCCATGCATCAGCAGGCGTCCACCAGCCCAGAGCCAGCGTTGCCACACCAGGGCAATGTGCCTGTGGCTCGAATGGTGAGACTGGGCTCCCCATTTGAAGAAGGGCTGTGAGGCAAGGAGTGGGAAAGTGACTTGGGTCACACCATGCCAATTTCCACTGGCTACTGCAGAAAGAGCTGGTGAAGCATCCTGTGGTATAATGGGCTTCTTACCTCTGCTAAGGTTGAGGGGGCTCTGGGAAGAAATCAAGTGCTGTAAAATGGGTGCTAGGGGTGGGAAGGCCGCTGCTCTGCTGTGGACAGCGACAGGTACCGGGGGCTTCAGAAGAACTGGCTTCAGGCAGTTCAGAAGCAATCACCCGGGTCTGCTGTATTTGACAAAATGGCTGAAGTGTATTTTGTTCTGCTGATGTGGGAAAAGGCCACACTGGTCCCTGTCGGGGAGGCATTAATTAAAGGAACTAATGGCGAGTTCCTAAAATATCCATCGGAGTGATCAGGATGTCTGCTGAGAGAAATCTGACTTGCTGGGCTTCAAGTTGTGCCAAGTCATTGTGTTCATCAGGAAATGAGAGTGTTCTGGGGCAGGTAAAACACAAATAAATCACGCTGACCCTCCTCCGGTACTTTCTGCTCATATTTCCAAAGCCGCCTTTCGGGAGGTGGCTTACATACGTTCATTACGTATTTACTTAATCGGCTGTAACAGCTCTGAGTCATTTTTTTGCTTATATTATTCGGTTAATGCTTTTAGCCCATCGTAAAGGAGCCTCTCGTTACTAAAATTACCGTCCTAAGCACCCCTCTCTGAAATTCCCCCGCTAAGGATCCCTCGCAGAGGCTGCATTAGAAGGATGTTAATCTGATTTACGGTAACCCGGCGTGACAACTTGTGGTAATAGGTGATATAAAGTTGAAACCTTACGACAGAGAGGACATTCGTCTCTGACCATGATGCGAACGTGGAAGCCCCAGGGGGCCGGCTCCGGAAAGTGCAGAGCCCGTGAGCGCAGGGTGATGAACGAGGGGATGTATTTACAGCATCACTCTAAAGAGCCATTTACACCAGAGAGCATCATTATTTCCACACGTATCAGTACTTCCTAGTGTGGGCTGGCCTCATATATCCAAACTTTTATGGGCCCTCCATATTATTTGTGTGGCAGTGATGGTTTTTTAACTTTAAATGAACCTAATTAATAATGCTTCATCTGCCACTGCTTATTAACTCACTGCCCGGAGACCGAGTGCTGGGAGAGGAGTGCCCGGCGGTCACTGCTCTTCAAACTATGAAGGAGCCCTTTTCTGAGCTCCATGCTCTGCGGATGAGGCCGGAGGCACAGATTTACGATTAAATTTGGGTTCACATAAGAGGAGTAAGAAATACTACAGCAATATACTATGCAGAAAGTCGTCTCTCTGCAGAAAGGCGTTTCTGAACGGTTTCTGTGGCCCCGCCATCGCTTGCACACTGGCTGGAAGCCCCAGCTCCTGGCATCCTCGTCCCTCCCAGTCGCATCCCACAGACCTTTCACCACACCACGGACCCTCATTCCTGTGCGGTGCAAATTGGTTCCCAAAAAATTTTCTAGTCTGACTACCTGCTTAGAGCAAAATCCAAGAGCACTTGTTTAAGCTCTCTCCTTCCAGCAAATGAAACTGTACACCACAGAAGCAGGTCTTGCCCATACCTGCTAGTTTTGGATCGATGGGGTTTGATAGAGCAACCAGGGCAGTGTTTGTTATAATTTGCCAGTCCCAGAGGGTTGGTTTCGAATCGGACACCGTCATTATCTGAGATTAGAGCTATCTGCAGCTTTATTTTTATAGTTTCATTGGTGCATGTGATGTTTAAAATCAAAATGACGAAAAGAGGCAATGTCCCTGCCCCAGCAAATACACAGTTTCGGGACCAAACCAACAGATTTACTGAAATCAATGTGCACTTCGTCGTTGATTCCTTTTTCCAGTGAGGGCTCCTTTAATGCTTGACAGCTTTTTCTTGTAGAGCTGAAATGAGACTAACCTGAAATATCAAGACTGAGTAGTTTGATACGATACTTTCTCTCTTTCCCCTCTCTCTCTCTCCAGACTTCTGGGACACTGAAAAATTACTTTTATTTAAAACTAAGCGTATCACACTTACTGAAAGTGCCGAAACCAATAAGAAATGCATTCAAAATCCAATTGGCAGGGCACTTGACCAGCTGATCTAGCTGGTCATTTATAGCTCACTGTGACTGTAATCACATGTACACATCATGCCATCTAATATTTTAAATTTATCTACACCGTATTTTCATTCGTTGAAAGGAATTTACTTTAGCATCATTCTTTTCCCATGTCACAAGAGCCATTTTTCACTGCTGATAAGAAAATGTCATTTTTTGTTAAAAAATGGCAAATGTCAGAGCCATTGCTATGTCACCTGAGCTTTCCTTATTTATTGATTGTCTCCTGATTTGGTGAATAATTTCAATGGATTTCAGAATAATAACAAATCTATAGTGCATATCTATCAAAAGACTTTAAATAAATTACTGTGAATTAGGATCTTGTCATGTGAAATACTGCTTTTGTAGCCTCCACAGCTTGGGCCCCTAAAGAGAATAGGGAGAAATACATTACTTGACATTTTAAGTAGATTGACAGCCTTCTACAATGAGGTGACTAGCTTGGTGGAAGAGGGGAGAGAGGTGGATGCTGTTTATCTTTACTTTAGTAAGGGATTTGATGTGGTTTCCTGTAAGACCTTCATAGAGAAGCTGATGATATGGGTTAGATAAGTGGACAGTGAGGTGGACTAAAAACTGTCTGAATGACCAGGTCCAGAGGGCTGTGGTCAGTCTAACAAGGTCCGTTTGAGGGCAAGTCACCAGGTTTGTACACAAGAGCTCAGTGTTGAGGCCAATACTATGTACCATCTTCATTAGTGATGTGAATGACAGGGCAGAGCACACCCTCAGCAAGTTTGAAGGTGACACAGAACTGGGAGGAGTGGCTGATGCACCAGAGGGTTGTGCTGCCATCCAGCGGGACCTTGGCAGGATGGAGAAATGGGCAGATTAGAATCTCATGAAGAAATGTGAAGTCCTTCACCTGGGGAAGAACAGCCCCAGGAACCAGTACAGGCTGGGAGCTGATCAGCTGGGAAGCAGCTCTTCAGAGAAGGACCCAGTGGGCAACAAGCCGATTGTCGGCCAGTGCCCTCATGACAAAGAAGACCAACGTATCCTGTGATGCATTAGGAGTGTTGCCAAGCAGGTCAAGGGAGGTGATCCTTCCTCTCTACTTGGCCCTGGCTGGAGCCTAGCACTGGTGAAACCACAGCTGGAGTGCTGTGTCCAGTTCTGGGCTCCACAGTTCCAGAGAGACACAAGCTCACTGGAGAGAGTCTAGTGAAACGCCTGAAATTCGTTAAGGGATGCTGAGGAGTATGAGGGGAGATGGAGAACTTAGACTGTTCAACCTGGAGAAGAGCAGGCTCAGAGTGATCTTACCCACATATATAAATACCTGAATGAAGATGAAGGAACAAGGTGGTGCCCAGTGACAGACTGGGCACCACCTTGTGCCAACTGTTTCAGTTGGCACAAACAGAAACACATTAAGTTGTATCTGAACACCAAGAAAAACCACTTTTTACAGTGATGGTGATCAAATACTGGCACAGCTTGCCAAGAGGGGTTTTGGAGACTCCCTCCTTGGGGATACTCAACAGCTCTCTGGACACGATCCTGGGCAAGTGGTCCTGCTTGAGCAAGGGGGTTGATCCAGGTGACCTCCAGAGGTGCCTTCCAACCTCAGCCACCCTGTAAGTCTGTGTCTAATTCAGGTGCCCCACAGAGCAGCATTCTTCCTACTTTTCAATGAGAAAACAGCAAAATTAAATTCCATTTTCTGACTTAGATGGAAGAAAATATTTTACACATCATAAGCAACACACCAGCATATTAAAACCAGCGTATGCTTGTAAAATAAAGAGCTTTTTTTCATCCATTGCTATCAAATATGTGTCTGTGTTAATATGAAAAACTAAAGAAATCCGCACAGATCTCACAATTAGTGATATAAAGTAGGTGTGTTCTTTAGTTTGAAATAGAAGTCCCTCTGTTCAAATTTTTGGGATGGAACATGTTCACACCCATGTTTCAAATGAATCCAAATTACACCATTCCCAATCAGAAAGCTATGTCAAGAGGAAGGAGATGGCAGCATCACAGATTGGCCATTTTGACCCTGGTGGCTAAGAGGGCCAATGAGATCCTGGGGTCCATCAACAGGACCATTGCCAGCAGGTCAAAGGAGGTGATCCTCCCCCTCTACTCTGCCCTGGTCAGGCCCCACCTGGAGCATTGTGTCCAGTTCTGGGTTTTTTGCTGTAAAAAATAAACATCTAACTGCTGTGATTCTGTGAACTTTCAGGAAAAACAAAGTATGAGGTTGACAAAGACTAGAGAGCTGAGGACTGTAGCTGTGAGATGACCGATTTTTTGTTCATAGCCTACACATACGACAGGTTGGCCATGAGCCAGCAGTGTGCCCTGGTGGCTAAGAGAGCCAGTGGGATCCTGGAGTGCATCAGGAGGAGAGTGGCCAGCAGGTCTAAGGAGGTGATCCTCCCCCTCTACTCTGCCCTGGTCAGGCCCCACCTGGAGCATTGTGTCCAGTTCTGGGCTCCCTGGTATAAAAAAGACAGGGATGTCCTGGAGAGAGTCCAAAGAAGAGCTCTGAAGATGATTAAAGGACTGGAGCATCTCCCCTGTGAGGAAAGGCTGAATGAACAGGGGCTGTTCAGCCTTGAGAAAAGAAGACTGAGAGGGGTCTTATTAATGTTTATAAATATCTCAAGAGTGGGAAACAGTGGGAAATTGCCAGCCTCTTTACTATGGTCTGTAGAGACAGGACAAGGGGCAATGGCCACAAGTTGAAGCACAGGAAGTTCTACACCAACATGAGGAAGAACTTTTTCAAAGTGAGGGTGACAGAGCCCTGGCACAGGCTGCCCAGGGGGGTTGTGGAGTCTCCTTTTCTGGAGATATTCAAGACCCATCTGGACGCCTAACTGTCCTAGGGAAGGGAGGGAGGTTGGACTTGATGATCTCTGGAGGTCCCTTCCAATCCCTGTGATTCGGTGATTCTGTGTGATTCTGTGATAACGGCTCATCAGTCCAGGCCAAAAGTGCAATAAAACCAGAGAAACATCTGTCCTCGGCCTGCTTGACCTGAATATGCAAGAGGCATGTTGTGTTGTTGGACAAGAGTGGTGGCTGCCTGCAAGTGTGAAGCCTGGATAATCGCAGGCCACACTGAAGTGGGAGGGCATGCTGATCATCTTCCTTTCAAATGAAATGAAAGAGAAATTAAAACCTCATTTGTTTAGTGGTAATTGAAACAAGACGAGGCACCGCCCAAGGTGCAGCACAATTTAGGAAGCCTGGGTTGGAAACTCGGCCATGTGGCTAGAAGGACTTCACTGGAAATGGGTTGCAAAACCAGGAAACGGGACATCGATTCGGTTGAAGCTCTTGCATTTGTTTGTGGGTGGAAACAAGCACAAAGCTAGAAGGCAGGGGGACAGACAGGGTATGTGTGTGGCCCCAGACAGGTAGCCAAGAATAAATGACTTATTTTCTTTCTGACTCTGAAAAGCCCGGAAAAAGATCTTGCAACCAAGAAAACAGCTTCTAACTGTATCGTCCTCCTGTGTTTCATCAGAAAAAAATATTTATATTTTAACAGAGTTTTACCCGACCAGTAAAAACAACTTTGACTTGAGGCAACCCTGCAAACTTTGGCTCCCTGCAAGGAGCAGCCTTATCTAACTGCAACGTCATATAACCCACAGCATTTAAATCAGTTTCCCAGAAAGCCAGCTAGGTCCCATCCCACTATCAATTAGAACTCCTCTCTCAAAACAGTCTGAAAATGATGTGTATTACAGCCTTGGAGCTATACAGCTTCTCCCACAAAGTTATGAAACCTTTCTTCCTTTAGGGATAAACAGTAAAGCAACATCTAATTTGTATGAATAACTCTTTCAGCTGCTTAAATACTTCCAGGCTGATGAATTTTTTAAGCTGTTCTGATTTCTCTGAATGTATTAATCTTCCACACCTGTTATTTTAGGGGATCGTGCTGTCCTACGAGTGTTTCACATTACTTTCTATGCTTTTCAAGGATTCCTGACCTGACAGCTTTCTCAAAATAAGATATTAGTTAACTGTCCTTTAGATTTTTCTCCAGGTAAGGTTTCATGTCTGGACAGTCTGCAGCACGAAAAAAACTAAACCCCAACCACTTGCTGACAAAACCCCCCTCTTACCTGGCTTCAGCTGTTCAGCCCACTCACGCTTCTTGTCGAAGGGAGAATTTGCAGAAATGGGTAATCGTGTACGGACTACTGCTTTTTTCTTGCCAAATCCTCATCTTTAAATGCGATGCCATTTGTGTACAGAGCTACCCAGATGTGCGTCGCAGCTTGATTTCCTGGGGCTGCCTGTGGAAACGCTTCAAGAGAAGCAGTGCTCTCTACCCCAGTGACATGATAAATCCCTTCAGGATGCTATATAGTACCGGAGCAGCAAAGCTTTATTACATTTGCCTTAAATGTATCCTTTTCGGTCTGTTGAAAAGCCATCCTCCCTTATGAACGTGCTCGTGAAGCCCACGGAAAATGCTTTTTGTCATGTCTGACTGAACCTTTTTTAATTTGACAGTGGAAATTGTGATTCTGTAGCCTGAGCTGTTTGTTTGTAATCTGGGCTTTTTCACTGGTACGACAGAAATAGCTCCAATCTGAAGGTGAGAATTGTAGCCCGCATTTCTGTGCCAACACTCACAGAAGAAGCCTAGCAGTGCAGGGGGACAGAAACGTATGCCTTAATCCTCTGAACAACCAGGTGCTTCATAGTTGAAGAGAGAAGAATATTTTTTTTTAATATTTATTTGGCATTTTCCTTATCAGTCCTTGCCTCCCACTACTCCATTGCAATATTAAGGACTCAGATAGCCAAAGCACGGTACATCTTTGCCATTTTTGCCTTCCTGCACCCTGTTTGAGGAAGAGGAGGGGAGCTTATGGCAGGAGCTAAGGTAGGAAGTTTGTGTAGCCCCAGGAGGGGGGAGATAAGCCTTCATGTGTAGGGAGAGAGAAGGATTCCCATCCACCCAAGTTTGGGTTGACCCTAGATTGCAAAATTATAAATATTTGCAAATATTTGGCTTTTGACTTCTTTCTTATTTGCTTTTTTTGTTGCTTTTCC
Source organism: Zapornia atra (assembly GCA_013400835.1). Classification (NCBI taxonomy): domain Eukaryota; kingdom Metazoa; phylum Chordata; class Aves; order Gruiformes; family Rallidae; genus Zapornia; species Zapornia atra. The sequence continues at coordinate 181,404 of VZTU01012160.1, forward strand.
TTGCCTTGCCTTCCCTTCCCTTCCTTTTCTCTCTCTCTCTCTCTCTCTCTCTCTCTCTCTCTCTCTCTCTCCTGCACAGCAGTATAACTTTATAATTGCATTTTCTTATAGAAACCATACCTGTGTTTTAGCCCTGGTGCAGCAGCAGGAGCTAATACCATCACAGTGGGGGACCTCCAGCATCCTTTGTCCCAGGGTGGACTGCCCATGGTAGAGCTGGGCTGTGGGGACAGTGCCTGCTTGCAGCCCTGCCTTGTTCAGGATGAGCTCCATATTGCGAGGGCTTGTACACACTGTTGCTAGAAATGTCCACCTCCAAGGCTGTTTGGGACCCCTTTGTCCCAGTTTGGGTAGATGGGCTGGAAATCAGAGGTGATGCCAAGGCAGACAGGCTCTGTGATTTATGGGGCTTTCTCCACTCTGCCCTTCCTGTGCTCTCCATCTTGCAGCTCCTGGCCACATCCCCAGTTGTGTGGTCTGGAGAAGAAAGCTGTCCAGCCTCCAGCCAGACAGGTGCTGTATCTGCTGAGATAGGTGGGCAACAGTGGACACGGAGAGCCAGATCGTGGTTGGTGAGGCTGGTTTTACCTCCATGTGAGCTGCCACGGGCCTTAGAAGACACTTAGAGCATGTTCACATTGCTGCTTTTTTTTTACTATTTTCTTTTACAGCTTAGGCTTTTCTTTTAAATCTCAGGCTTTAAAAGAAGTGGAGAAAATAAAGCCGACAACTGAGCTGAAAACATTCTGAGGATCAGAAAATTTGTAAAGGTGTTTCCTGACAGGCATTGCATTTTAACTGTGGCATTCCTCCATGGTATTTACAGTTACTGCTACAGTTGCTATTACAACCCTTTGGGTTGTCGGATGTGATTTTCAGCACAGCTCATGGATCAGTTACAAAAGGATCGTCACATGTACACTGAGGATTGACAATCTGCAGAAAATGCTGTATTAAATAAAATGCATGTCTGAAGCAGGAGTATCTGATTACACGTGTTTCCAGACCATGCTTTTCTCCTTGAGGAGCTGACAGATTCCAAATTCTGGTGAGGAATGGTTAAACCTCCTGACAGCTGCAAAAGTTTTTGCAAAATCAAGTGGTACGTGTGTCGTTAAAAAAATACAGAAAATTAGTCCAGCACCTTCACATTAATAACTGAAAGACAGAAGATAATAATTCCTTAGTGAGATAATGTTTCTCTTGGGTGAGTATCAATGTGGAATTTTTTTTTAAATTTAATTTTCAATTTTAAATAAAGGGATCAAAACTAATGATTAAAACAGGACTGCAAATACATTTCTTACTTATTAAAGACAGAGATTATTAACATTCAAGAGGGCTCTACTTAAAAAAAGCCAAAAGGCTTCAAATGAGCTGAAGGATGACGTAGATCCTGCAAACAATAGGTAATGCATCAAGAAACACAAGATAGAATCGATTAGGCTCAATAATTACAAATATGTTGACATATTTGACTACTTATATACAATTTACTAACTCCACATAGTAAAACTGAATGCTGAGGGAGCAAAGTGGATAGTTCAGTTCTTCTTTGACAGCAGTAGCATCTTTTTTAATCATGTGAGTGGAGGAAAAAAATACCTCCCAAAACTAAAGCCATTTTCAATTTTTCAAATGTTGCTGAAAAGACAGTAAATCTGTAAGCAAAGGATCCAGCTTGTCCTCCTTTGGAACCTGGCCTCAAAGGAGACAACCATCTGCTTCACTTAGGTTTTTTAACCTATTAATGTGGAGACAAGATGTAAAAGAAATTTAACCACACAGCAAACCCTTACCTGTAATTAATGTGCTTTTTGTGAGCAAGACTGGATGGCCATCACTTGCATTCATCACTTCAGCAAGGCAACTGAAAGAGCCTGTAAAGAACAGCAGGATGGTATCCTGGGTTATTAACATTACAGGAAGGGTCATATGTCTTCTGACCTCAGAGTGTTGCTTCTGGAAAGGCTAAAGAACATACAGAGTCCTTAAAGAATAAAAATGAATACATATTTCCATGTATGCATTTCTTTAGTGGAAGCTGTAGCTTTTTCCATGACCTATTTACAGCACTTTGTCCCACCACACCGTGCCCTACACGTGTACTCTAGCAGGCGGTCGGTCTTGCAGTGGTTAAGACAAATTTTGTCACTCTGGTTTACACAAACAAATTCATGTACTAAAAATCCTTCTGAGCTGCTTTCAACCACACAGGCCCATACTGTGCCATACGTGCCCCATGCATAAAAGGGGTGTAGGGCACTGATTTTGGTAGAGTCCCATGATCTGCCCCACCGAAGGTGGAGCCTGACACCAGTGAAAGTAAATATAAAGCTTTAAAAGTGTGATCAGCAGTTTGGGAAGAAGGTCAACTGTGTGTTTTATGTGTTACCATTTATCGGATGAGCCCGTGGCTGTGCCAGTTCAGAGGATGTACTGTGCCTTCAAAATTAATATTGCTGTCAGACTTGCCGCTTAATGTTTACACAACGGCCTTTTAGCTTGGTAAGAGAAACTTTCCCTTCTTTCTGTTACTAACAAAACTGGTTTCAGTATGTTTTACGTGCTTTTGATAAAATTGTATGAGGTTTTAGCCTGCCCTTGAGCACCTTGCTCAGTAAAGCATCTGAAAGAAAAAAATTACCTTCAAACATGACCATTAAGTGCTTCCCTGAATTAGAACATTATTGACCAAGCTTCATGTCTACAATAAAGCTAATAAAGCAGGTTATAGGAGTGGGATTTGAGATTTTTATTCAGATTTGTAAGATAGAAGGAAAACAGGTAATGGATATTGACAACCAAAGGTTACTTTGTTGAAAGGTAAAGACTCAAGGACAGTTCAATCAGCACCACAGTGCTCAGGAACTTTTTTCTCACACTGAGGATAACTTTGTAATACTCTGTATCTCTTCGTCTTAGACAGGATAACTTTTCCCAAGTCTTATGTGGAAGCTTCCTATTTATACTGCATTAAAACAGTTTACATCTAAAACACATGTTATATAAAATATCAGAGATTTATTAGGAATTGCCTAATTTTTTATTCATTATCCTTTGTAAATTAAGTCATTATACAGAGTGTAAACACTTTACTAACTGGACTAACTTTACCATGAAGTAACATGGAAGTTGCACTAGAAGTAACAGTAAAAGTTCAACTCACAAACAAATCTTGTCAGTTACAGAAATGCTTGTTCCGGAAAATGAAGATACTTTTAACTGAACTCCAAAATGGGAAAAAAAAGATCAATAGCCTTCATTGGCAAAGCCATTTCATCTATTAACAGGGGAGGAACAACTCAGAATTAAAGTTTTGACAACATAAACTCAATATTCTTAACTTCAGAATTCTATAATTAAAATCCTAGATTTATAACCCCAGTCCTACAAACTTACCTATAGCAAAGGCTATTGAAAGACAATATGATAAACTAGGATAGTTTACTATCCATTTTTATCTACTCTTCGGTTTAACTGTATTTTGGTCTAGAAAATATTACCATTCCAGATTGAAAATAGTGCCTTGGCACGGCAGATATTATCTGGTTTTATCTTGCTTATAGTCAAGAAACTATCAGCAGTTGCTCCTAAAGTATATTTCAAATGTTGTTGCAGTCTGTGACCCGCCAGTGCGGCTGATACAGATACTATTGGCCCAGCTCAGTTTTGGGAGAGGTAGATATCACACTATCGGACACAAATGCAATTTCACCCGCTGCACCCCAGACCCAAGCAAAGTTCTAATAAATAATTAAACCAATGGGGAAAAATCTAAATCCTCCAGGCTGCGAGATGTGGATTTGAACACCTCCAGTTTGCTTTGGACATTAACCTTGTAGGATTTGAGAACTGCAGGAACTGCTTGGCACCATCAAAGGCATTCTGCAGACTTTCATCCTGCACCTGGGTTGGGATAATCCCCATTATCCATACACGTTAGGAGATGATGTGCTTGAAAGCAGCCCTAGGGAAGAGTACTTGGGAGTACTTGTGGGTGAGAAGCTGGACACGATCCACCAATGTGCATCTGTAGCCCAGAAGGCCAAACTGCATCCTGTGCTGTGTCAAAAGAAGTGTGGCCAGCAGATCAAGAGAGGTGATTCTGCTCCTCTACTCTCATGACACCTCACCTGGAGTACTGTGTGCAGCTTTGGAGCCCTCAACACAAGAAGGACATGGACCTGTTGAAGTGTGTCCAGAGGAGGGCCACAAAAATGATCAGGGGACTGGAACTCCTCTCCTATGAAGGCAGGCTGAGAGAGTTGGGCTTGTTCAGCTTGGAGAAGACTCTGAGGGAGACCTTATAGCAGCCTTCCAGTACCTGAAAGGTGCCTATAAGGAAGCTGGTGAAGAACTGTTCACAAGGGCATGTAGCAATAGGATGAGGGGTAATGGTTTTAAACTAGAAAAGGGTAAATTTCTTTGGAATATTAGGATATTAGGAAAAAGTTCTTCACTATGAGGGTGGTAGATCACTGGAACAGGTTGCCCAGAGTGGAGACCCCATCCCTGGAGATATTCAAGGTCAGGCTGTTTGGGACTCTGAGCAACCTGATCTAGTTAAAGGTGTCACTGCTTACTGCAGGGGGTTGGACTAGATGGCCTTTCAAGGTCCCTTCCAACCTAACACATTCTATGATTACATGATAAGTTTCTGTTACAAAAACTACCTTGTTTTTTTTTTCAAAATGGAGTTCCTTGAATATTTTGCAACATTTATTTCAGAACAGTCACCATAAAAATTTCCACCAGTGAACTTCTGTACTGCTGCTAAACAGAATCATGAGGTTTTTGAGAATCAAACTTGCTTCAAAGTCAAACAGATGGCCACTGAAATCCCTCATGTTTCCAATCATTATTTGCCTTTCCTTTTTACTAAAGTTTATCTCAATCAATTGAAGTCTTGCTGCAGAGCACTGTTGGCCTGAGGATAACTCCACAGCTACAATTCTCTCTGAGCAGCTTCAGCTACTGACTGGCACCCACGAGAGGTAAATATGACTCAGCTACTTCCTGGCCAGCATTTTTTTTCTCCTTGAAAAACAGATGATGCAGTAACCATACTAATTCCTCTAATTTCTACAACTAAGCAATTTATTTAAAGTATTTTAAACTGTTTTGAAAATATGTATTTTGCATTATACATTATATATGTGCTTATTCACTGGGAAGGAAAGAAAATTGGGAGGGAAAAATCCCTTTTTAAGTTGCTGAACAAAATAAAATTGCAATGACATATGTAGGTGGAAGAAAAAGCACATTAATTCTGTGTTTTGATTAATAGATCATTTAGTTCTCAATTTTATTAGAGTAAAAGCTATACTGGGTAACAGACACTTCTCCTGGTTAAAAACTTCTCATATTTTCAATGAAAATAGTTTGCAAAGTGAAAATATCATCATATTGCTTATGCAAACCATTTGAGCTAAGCAAAAGACCTTTCAGAGAGTGTCCAAATCCTTTTTTTTTTTTTTACTTTAGCAAAGACCTCTACCATTGATTTGATACTCTTTTTATGGATGAAAATGTTGTTCAAGAATGAGAAATGTTTCCACTGAAATCACTTATCAACTATTAAGCCATTAGCTTGTTTTCTTTCTGGTAAGGACAATGCCAAAAAATTTTACTTTTATCATAGGTCAAATATTATTTGCACTGAGAGCCTTGGACACATTTTTTTAAATGCTTTGGTGGGTCTATAGCAATGCACTATCTACTGACTGAGATCCCAGCTCATCAAAATGTATTTATTTATTCAGCTCAGCTTACCCGTTCGGCTCCAGTTCAGGCCTCCTCTTCACAGGAGGAGAACTTCACTGAAGAGTCAGAGGACATGGGAACAAAGAGAAGGGGGTTGGTTTGTTTGTTTGTTTCTAGTTCTCCTTTGTGAGATCCCCCAGGAGTGAAAAAGAGAATAGTTCACAGTCTGGTAGGACCAGAACAGCAAAAGTATTTGCAGCGTGGCACACAATAAAGCACTGCTTGCTTGGAAACACTGTACTCCCGCCCAGCACCATCCTGTGAGACCCGCAGATTGGATCCAGACCCTGTCGTAGACTGGGTTCAGGAGCTAAGATTCCCCTCACCTCCAGAGACTCTTCATCCCTGGAGAGCCCTAAGAGACTGATGCAAAACAGATCTGACCCTCTACAGAATATCTGGATGTTTTTCTAGTTTCTTCTCCTATGGATGGGTGATTTTTTAAAGGCTACTTTAAAATGTGAGGTCCCTTTTCATTCCCAGTGGCAATGTTCATATCCCAGTCAATTTACATTTATTTTACAAGCATATTTTCTTTAATCATGTCATGGACCTGACCACTAATTCTCTCTTTCTGGATGACTGTGGTGAGACCACACATGTTCTCCTCTCTGAGCACTAACAGACTGGAAAGGGATGAGAAGAAAGAGCAGGAGCAAAATCCCATTAGAAACCCAATGCTGTTCCCATCTGAATTGTTCTTATACAGCTCCTCCCCGAGCCAGCAAATTTCAGGATCTTCAGGCTCCATGGTCTGGCTAGCAATCCTTTTTTTATTTTTCCATTGGCTTATGACTACAAAAGCGATGGCAAAGCTGCATTCAAAGAGCTATCAATTAGCCTTTGGAGACAGTCCAAACCAACCAGGACCCCATGCTATACTTTTCGGTTAAGAGACACCAAGATCAGAAAAGGACGTATTGAGCTGACAAGGCTGAGTGAATAAAGGGCCTCTGCGGAGCACATAATGAGGGGAGTTTTGAAGTGCAGTACACCAGTTTTATGGAGGGATGACACTGATGGGAAATCAAGTCTCTATATTAAAGTGCTCATTGATTAGTTATTTCCAAAAGCACAACTAGGATGTAGTTTGAGCACGCACTGTCCTCGTCCAAACTGTGCTTTCCCTATTTCAAGCAAATTGGCAAGCTGGAAAAGTTTGGCACAGCTACACAGGCTGTACTGGCCTCCAGTTTAAAGGGAATTGTAATTTGAATTTCAATCTCACCTAGAGAGGATTCTGAGAAGAAACTTGTGTTTCCAGATTGGAAACTACAAAGCGTTCAATTTGATTTTGACAGCAGTGTTATTGTCTAAAAGAGAAACAGATTGTGGTAAGTACTCCTGCCTTGACATAAAAAGCTCTCTTTCATCTTCCTGTCCAAGATGACAGGATCGGGGAGGCATCTTTCAGTAGCACGGGTCTCACCTGAACACCTGGAAAGAAAGCAACAGTTCAGAGACCCGGTGTTCGGTTTGCACCATCTGTGTAGTTCCTGGGGCAGATGTTTATACCTCTACTGACGCAAGAGACACAGGAGAATAAGTCTGACAGTGTTGTCAGCTGCCCACATCTCCACAGCATGCCCACTGACATTCATATTACGTATGTTTTGCAGTCAAGGGAATCAAGAGTAGTCTTTCTCTTAAGGACTGTAACTGTATCTCCTAGTTTTACCTTAAACACACGATTTTTAAAGATAAATTCTATAAAATATCTTGTTATTTTATGGGCATCATGAGCACTCAGAGAATTGATGGCTTGCAATGCATGTTCTGTATAGCAGCCTGCTGGTGGCCCCATGGGGATGGGCTCCCTGTTTGCACATTCTGCAGTTTGCAGCTCTCAATTTGGGAACCTTCCTCTGCTAGCACTCGAAGTTACGTGTCTTCCTCAAACTGCCTCAGCTGCTCCTTCTAGGTCTGTTTCTCCAACTGATCATTTAGCAGCAGAGGTGCCTGGGGCTGAGGTCTGCCAGTGGCATGGCCGGAACTGTTCACCCTCTGGCCACAAGCATGTTCAGGAGATGTTTGGGAGATGCCCCAGCCGCAAGACTTGCTGTGCCTCAGGAGGTGCCATGCATGGGCCACCCTTCGCACACTACAGCAAACATAAAGCCCAGCATTGTGCACTGTAGACTATAGGCTTTGCAGGGGAATCTGACTATTCAGCAGCTCAAAGACATCCTACGGGACTTTTGCATAAACCTGCCTCTTCTGCTTAACATTTCCATTTTTTCATGCATAGAGTGCATTTTGTGATCATTATTTGTGTCCCCACATTGAGCACACGCAATCTTTACCAGCCCCATGAACTCTGTTTGTGCCATGTGCCTTTACCATATATTCCTACTCCTGCCTGCCCACAACACTTCTGGTGGGATTCCCCGACGTCCGTTGACTTCTGCTAGTATTTTGATGGACCTCAGGCCTCCCACTTGTTAGTGTATTCCCTAGCTGCCCATTTCTCCTGCTCTCAGGCTTTCCTTTACTTCAGCTGCATAATCATAGTAAAGCATCATCTTGTTCTCCAGACATCCATAGTTTTGCTTTCACCTATGGACATCAGTTGTCATAGAATCATACAATCATAGAAAGGTCTGGGTTGAAAGGGACCCCAAGGATCATAGAGCTCCAACCCCCCTGCCACAGTCAGGGCCACCAACCTCCAGGCCTGGATCTACACAAGGTTCCCAGGGACTCATCAACCTGGTCTTGAACACCTCCAGGGATGGGGCATCCACCACCAGCTCATTCCAGCACCTCACCACTCTCTCTGTAAAGAACTTTCCCCTAATATCTAATTTAAACCTTCCTTCCTTTAGCATCCATTCCCCCTTGTCCTGCCTTCATCTACCCTTTTAAAAAGCTGATTCTACTCCTGTTTGTATGCTCCCTTCATTGA
>VZTU01012160.1:190088-254904 GCA_013400835.1 Zapornia atra
CCCAGCGCTGCAATAAAGGATACCTGCTTAATAGTCACCAAGGCTATTGAGTTTTGATTCCGGCTTTCCGAGGCATCAGGAGGTGCTCCAGACCACTAGTCATCTTTGTGGCCTCCTCTGAACCCTTTCCAACAGTTCCACATCTTTCTTGTATTGGGGGCTGCAGATCTGGGATAAGAAGATGTAGCCAGTCTTTGCTTACCACAGTTCTCCCTGGTACATTGCCTTCTGACAGGGTAATTTGTGTATCACTAACCGAAAGGCAGCAGTTTATTATTGCTGCTGACCAAGAGGAAGTCCAAAAGTTAATTTTTTTATTTGAAACAACCAATTGATTCAAATGTTTCAGGCAAAGCTCCTTAGCTTTAACTAAAAAAACCCAAACCCAAAACCTTTGGGTGGATGGTGAAATAAATCAGGAGTTTATTTGCTAGTTTTTATCAGGCCATTTGCTCAAGGTGGAATATGGCCTCCGGCACAGCATATGCCACAATCAGGGAGAAGTGCTTGTGCTGAGAAAGTGGCAGCTACCTTCTTACTATTTTCCTGACAAATACTTATCTTTATGAGTTGTGTTATTTTTCTAGCCAACCTCTTTGTTACCAGCTCTTCAACAAACTGGAATGAAACTGCCTGAAATGCCATGGCAGATCCAGATAAATGCAATCATGATCATCTTTTTGTATCAAACTGAATATAAAAATGAATATTAAAATCAGTATTATGTTGAATTAAATGAGCGTTACTGCTTGCAAAGTACTCCTTGTGCTCTTCAGTTCAGCACTAAATTTTACATATCTCCTCCCAAACTGTTCCTTTTCAAGATCTGTCCCAGGCTGTCGGACTGACAATTCTGAATCGCCTTCTAGCCCAGGAATTTTGGGGATGAATCTGGAGGTTTTGGCAACTGGGCAGATGACAGGTGGTGCATCTGGCACGCAGTGAAAAATGTGGGAGGTGGTTTGGGAGTGTAATAAGAGCACATTAGCTGGATGTTTCTGCTAGGGTATTCAGTAGCAAAATATTTAATGATGCTGACATTTAAATTGTGATAATTAGATTTCCTAGTTAGCACCACATTGAGAAGAATGGGAACAGTTTATATATTGCTCAGAGCTATTATTTCAGACTGTCTGCAAACTCTGATTGGCAAGAATGACCTGGTTCATATTCTATTTATATGTGAGTTTTATTTTGGCTTTAATGAAAGCTTAGCTTCTGGATCACAGCTCTCTACCATTATGTGGCTCTGTGAGGATGGGAATCATGAGAGGCTTGCTTCCAGCCAAGCTCAGAGCTTGTCTACTGATATAGCCCCACAACTCATTATCTCTGCAATTACTGGCCTGCAAACACAGCCATGACACCTACCATAGGTTTTGAGGAAAGGGAAGTTATCTAGATGTCTTAGAAGGTACACTGGATGTTTGAGTAGAAAACATTTTCTTTGCAAAAAGGTTGCAGGGCGAGTAAAGCAAACTCTTGCCTTGATTACCTCTCCAAGACATTTGTCCCCTTGCCGTAGGAGTTTTGTTACACCATGCAGAATGGAGAGCAGCACCCGCCGTGACACAGAGGGACGGTCTCCATCTGATGGATGGGTTTGCTGCCTTTTTCAATAACTGCCAGGAAGCGATCCATGTGAAAAAACATCCTCTACCATCTGACTTTTTCCTCCCTGGTGTCTTTGAAACACAAAAGCTTTGGTGTTTGGGATGAGGAAAGAATCTACTGCCCTGGCCTTTTTAAGAAATACTACTATTCTCTTATTTCTACTCCTTTGGGCAGGGGACTGGCCTCAGCATTAACTGTTCCTTTGCCCCACATGATAAGTGAAGCTTGGATGTTCTCGTCAGATCTTTGAGGAAGGCAGCTTTTCTCTTGAATAGCTGTTTGCTGCCAGCTTACTCCTCAGCCAGGTGTGGCTGTGTGCAATTGGAAGCCCTGGAAGCAAGGAGCCCATCACACTGGTGCCTGGGGCTGAAGGTGACATTGCTGAGGGAGGACCCATTAGTGGAAAAAAGAAGGCTGGAGTAGGTCAGGAGAGGCAGTAGAAGCAAGTAAAGGGTAAAAAGTGGGATGAAGGGATATGTGGTGGAGATGGATTGAGCTAAAAGACCAAAGGATATGTGTAAGACCAAAGGGGAGCGAAAAGAGAGCATGGAGACAGATGGTCTGTAACCACAGGAGTCTTCTGCCCTCCAAGAAGCAAGGTTGATCCCAGGAGCATCTCCACCCTTCTCCTGTCAGCCAATATCTAAGAAATCAAATAACGATGTGTGAATCTCACCTTCCCTCATTTCCAAACGGCTGGCTTACAGTCTGGCACAACCCCCACCGCTCCAGGAACAAAAGACATCAGAAAGCAGAGATTTATACCATACTTGTGGGGATAAACAATACTGCTGGCTTAATACTAAAGTTCAAATGATGCATGCCTGGGTTTTGAAGAAATCATTAAACCCAAATGAGCCTTTCTATTACAGAAAAAAAAAAGGAAGAAAAGGAAGAAAAGGCTGCAGAACAAAGGACTCAGAATTTAAGAAAAGCATCCAGAATCAACAGGGACTCAGTTCGCTCCCCATGTGTGTGCTCACTGTGAGACAGTCTTTAATTAAGTGATCATGTAATATTTCATCCGCAAGACCTTTGCCTGATTCCACACACAGGGCAATGAGTCTTCACAATTTTTGCAGCTCTTGAAAAGCACATTTCTGTAGCAGGCATTTTATTTTGCTCCACAGTAATTAAATGCATTTATTGAGCTGTAGTAGGTTAACAGGGGAACTATCTGAGGAGCAGCAGAAGGGAGGAATGACTTGACAAGTAACTAATCATTCATAAAATTCTTATAGTGACAGTTCCTTCAGGGATTTCTGAATTTGCAAACTGCCTCATCTCTGCTTTATTTTTTACTGTGCAAATAAGGCCTCCTTTATTTTATCTGGCCTGTGTATATAGTAAGGGGTGAACTTACATAGCCGCCTTCACCTTGGAGGAAGTGCTAAGGTGGTCTTTCTATCCATATTGCTGCCCATTGTCATGAAAGTTTCAGGATGTGAGTAATGCATAACTTTAGACCTGCTGTCAATTCTGGCCAGTGGCAAGTAGCCAGCCAAGAGACAGACCCCCCAGCACACACTCGCACTCACACACCTTCTCAGTCATTCGGCCCATTAGTCACCTGAGTGTGAGCCCCCAGGCCCATTTCCCTCAGCTAAACAGCTTCACTCCACATATGGGAGCCTGCAGAAGTCTTTTTCCCACAATGTCTACAGAATTAGTCTCGCTCAGAAGGGTTTGACTCCCACATTTGTGAAGCCTTGTCCTGGCCACATGGAAAGAACTGGTGTGCCCAAGTGAGGTCCATAAGGGAGGGAGGCACCAAAATGCAGCCTGAGAATCTCTGCTGGGTGAGCAGCATCAGCTGGACAGCCTGTAAACCAAAGCACACTGCTTCCTCAGAAAGGATAACTCCAACTATACACATACCCTTGAGCTTGAAGTACCTGCAAACAGTCAATTTGCTCACAGTACAGAAGCTTATCATCAGGCAACTAATACAGCTTTCCTCCGCTGGGAGAATAAATTCTATTTACTTACCTGTTATCAGCAACAATAGTTGTTTAAAAAAGAATGAAACAGAACATGATTGATTAATTCTTTCTCCAGCTCTTTGAGGATCCAAGGTTATTTTTGTCATTCATCATGCCACATTCACAGAAGCACGATTTCTTTCAAGGTACCAGTGCGGCTATCATGGTAACGGAGTGGGTTATTCAGCAACGTGTTAGGCATTAGTAGCTGTTTTTCTCCCGTCTTCACTGTAACATGCATATGAGATTTCTAAGGCTTACAGCTTTTTCTCCCATACTTTATTTAGACAAGAAAACCTGTTGGTTTCTGTATAAATTTCAGTGTCTAGAAATAAACTGCAAACCTCTCAACTCAAACTGGAGTTCAGATATATCTCTTTGCTAGCAGAAAAGAATGAAAGTAGACCTTTTATTTATTTATTTGCTTCTTTATTCTTTATCTGTACAGCTAAACAGGGGATTTTCTCTTCTCTTTTTCTGAAAAGTCTTTTACCAGGGCTCAGGTCCTTTCTTCTCCCCTGGGTATTCTCTCCATGGAGCTGCAGTTGGTGAAAATAGAGCCAGCAGTGCTGCAACCATGCCCTTGCTTATCTGCTTGCTATGAAAGTCTGTCGATGGTTCTACAATAGATGGTATCATTTCCCATTTGCAACAGGTGGCAGAGCAAATGCAATCCAGGCAGGCGCTCACCCTGCATAGCAGCTGTGGCTCTACCTCCCCTGAGACAATCCATGAAAAAGTCAATACACTTCCAAGGCATGTTTCTTTTTTTCCCTTAAGAAACTGTCTGTGTGCTTGGATAGGGAAAGCATACACCTCCCTTGCCCTGACCCCAGCCTTTCTTCTCCTACACCTGGCATGTTCACACTCTAGAGACGCAAGCCTCTAAGCCAAGGACTCCTCAGGGTCTGGAAGCCTGCATGTCAGTGCTGAAGGGAAGGTTCACTCTCCTTCAGCAAGGAGGAGAGATGGGGTTTTTTTCCCCAACAAATCTTAAGGGATGTGGGCAGGCTCTATGGGACATTGTTTTTTGGCAGTCAGATGCTGAGGGGTAACATCAATTCCACCACAGTGCAAGTCTTCTTTCTTTCCCTTCCTTAACTATTCTAATTCTATTAAAACTGCCCCAAAAAACTTCCTGCTCATTCCTAGTCTGGTGGGCTAGGAAAATGTGAGAGATAGGGGAGGTGGGGTAGGAAGATACAGGTGAGGAGGGGACAGATTCATATTCTCTCGGTTTAGAAACCCCAAATGTATATGTGGTCTCTTTCTGTCTGGCACCTATGAGGACCTCATCTTGCCACTCCCAATCAGCAAGAGGCACAGTGAAAGAGCACTGATGCTTAAACTCTCCTTTTCAAAGCATGCCCGTGCTCATGTGGAGAAAGAAGACCCACAGGGATAGTTCTTGCTTTGAGTGAGGAAGAATTGCGTCTCTGTGTGGAGAAAAAGTGTGTGCATTACAGGACAGTCCTATTAGAAAAAAAATAATTTAAAAAATGAAGAAATAGGAATGACTGTGAATGACCTTCACTGAAGCACTCTGAGGCTCCATCTCAGTTTTCGTCTGAACTGACATTAAGATCACTTTTTAACTGATTTAATTTTTATCAAGTGAGTGGAGTTACTGGTAGGTCTGAGAGGAAAACGAAAGAAATGCAGCCAGGGAGAAAACCTGCTGCTGCCCTAGACTCCTCACACCTTGCACCTATCCACCCCTCCCTGATCTGCAGAGGGAGGGAGAGAGCAGCCTTGTGGCAGCTGGCACCCAGCCAAGGTCGACCCACCACACCTTACAACCAAAGGGTCAGCACTTCTACATGCCAAACCCAGCGCCACCCCAAAACATGCACTGGGTGTTGGATAATAAGCATGGGAGCATCCTGATTGTCCCTTCAATGCGCCGTGCTGGAGTAAGCTGGCAGCCAAGTGCACGCAGGCTGGCATCTTTATCCCCTTTGACCTGAAGTTTGGAGCACCAAGGTAGAGAGTACAGATGAAGCCATGGGCAGATAGCAAGGCACCCCTGCTTGCTGGGATCCAAGGTGCTTTCCTAGGGATTGCCATGGCACATGACAGCAAACCTGCATTGGGTTTGCAGGGCTGAGCCCTTGCTCCACCTTGCTTAATGAAATCATCAGCTCTTTGCAGCAAGAACAATCCCACAGCCCAGGAAACCTCCATTTCAAAGGGACTCCAGGGTATTACCCTGATGTAATAAAATAATTGGCTGTAGTGGGAAATGCTGGAGGAGATGATGCAAAAGGACTGCCAAGAGCACAGAATAAAATACTCCTGAAAAAAATTTAAAAATACTCCTTTGATGGCTTCACATAACCAGAGCCATAGGCATTTCTGCTTAAAGTTGTAAACATACATTTTCCAAAAAACACCCAAAAAACTTTTAATATGCTCCTTTCAAAAATAATCCTTTCCTTTAAATCTGTAAAAATATAAGGAAGGAATGTGAAGTCACAGAGGTGACATAAAACGATCTGTCCTGCTCTTGCTTGACTCCATGCAAAATGCAAGAGGAGATCTTAACTTTTAAACGCTGCCCCAACATCACTCCTCCTGAGCAGTTCGCACTGAAGATGTAATGCTGGTGCTCCGAGCCACAGGAGACCAGGGGTGCTGGTACGCGAGCGATCCTCTTCCAAGGAAAACCCAGCCCTTAGCTTTTAGTAACAATCTGCATTTCTCCACGTTATTTATAGCCGTGTTTCTAGGTCTGAGTCAGACAAGCTGAGAAATGTGAATGAAATCGTCAGTGGGGAGTTTTTGTCTTGGTTGTAAACAGAGGTGACCTGGGACCCCTCATACAAGCGGTGCTGCTCGTGCTTCTCAATCCGTGGCGTTTGTATCGTCCTGATTAAAAGTGGCTCCAAAAACAAGGCTAAATCTACAAAGTAAGGAGCGGTCCCAGCTCATTCTTATGGATTTTAACCATTCATTTTGGAAAAGCAGCCCCAGCAGAACCTTCATTGCCATCGAGTAACAGAATAAACTTGAACAAATAAACAGGGCTTAAATCATGACACTTCTGTGTCTCTAAGTAGCAGAGACCCTCCACCTATACCTGCACCTTTTGGCTCCAGTTGCCAAAGTATTTGGGTATATTGGGAGATTAGCTTTTTGAAAGCTGCAACCATTTTCTGCCAATTTCTGTGCTACGCTGTTATATTTTTAATGAGGTCATTTACTGGAGGGTTTTGGACCAAAATCCAGAGCATTCCCAGACTGGCATAGATTGCCAAGAACAATTGGAGATAAAAATAGAGTGGATGACTCCTTCATATAGGGAAAACGGAAATCTGTAAACTTATTTTTAATGATAAGGTCCTTGATCTGGGAGACGTGCAATATATTCCAATTCTAATTAATGCCTAGTTTTCTTTTTGCCTGATTTATTAATTCTTGAACAGATTTCTAATCTTCCTCTGTGCTATTAAATATAGTGGGCATGATTCTCACCAACAATAATTTTCTGTCCCTTTCCGACAACTCAAGGAGCCCTGAAAGTGAGCAAAACTGGCAGGAGAAAGTTACGCTCCTTTTTTCATGCTTCTTGTATGCTTTCAGAGCAAGGCCTGAGTTGGATATAGGTGAGAATAAAGGTTGCTTTGCTTCTTGTAAGGGAACAGACCTATTCCTTGCACAGCAGTGCTTCTATCTATGTCTTTAGCACAGCTTTGGCTTTTTGCATCAGTTTAGTTGCAGTGAATTGGGCAGACAAGAGTGTCTACAAAGAGAAGACTATGTTTATCATTCTAGCTTAGTTAGCATCTGCCATCAGCCAAAATGTCCCCCAAAATTTCTATGTTCCCCCAAGAGGGGAGCTGTACCCTTGGTCTATCATTTTATTTCTGTGCTAGCAGCAGTAGTCTGAAGTACTAAGGTCACTGACTCTCCAAAAGTTCACTTCAGTGTGTGACCATTTATGTTGAGCAGGTTCAAGTGTATATCCACAACCTCATAAATGAGGGTCACTCTTGAGACAAAATTCTACCCTCTTGACTACTTCTCATAAGACTCTTTAGATTCTCATTTAATTTGCACAGAGTACAGTGAGCTCGTGTTCAGGCTTTGAGGTTAATGGTGCATTCCTCGGAATAAGTTCCGTCCAGTCACTATCAGTGTCATCACTATACTATAACAGAACTCAAGGCTTTGTCTTATTGAGCATCTATTCGTATATTTTGAGACTTTCTTGAAGAGGGGTTTGAATTCAGCTGGCAGATTTAATTTGGCATCTAATTTGATGCCAAGATAATATGTGTCTCTGCTTGTCATCGAGACCGGGAGCTGAATACCACTGAACTGACTCTTTGGAGACATGGGCAAATTTGGATGTTAATCAGTAAATTCAGTCCCTAAAAATTCCCCATCAAATTGAGTTAGTTAGATTGAGTTAGCATGTTTCCAAAATCAAATAATCAATTTGCTTTATTAACCAGCTCTGCTCCATTGTGGCCCACTATAACCATCCGTAAAAGAAATAAAATTGGAGGATGGAGAAAACTGTGAAGAAACTGAATGATCAGAGCTGTGTGCCACTCTCTGTTAGCACGGTGGGTTGTTGGAGCATCCATAGCTGTTTAAATAGGCAGCACAAATAGAAGGATTGGCTCTGATGCCTCTGCATCATTTACTGGTAGAAAGTACATCTTGGCTATTGCTTGTGCTTGCTGTGCAATGCCTCAAAGTGCTATATCATGATGGGGAATTAGAGCCAAACTATGAGGAGCCTTGTTGCCCACAACTCATCTGCAGGATGAGGGTATTTTAAAAAAAAAAAAAAAAGGAAAAGAATAACAGCTACCTGAGCTGGAAGAGGGGGAGGAGGGGGAATTGCACTATTGGAGAAGACACAGCATATTTTTCCATCAGTGATAGAGTATTCAAATACTTTCAATACTTTGGCTGTTGTAATCATATTCAGTACAGCATGTGATTGTTTTATGTGTTTGATTTATTGTTATCTTTAATTAGCACCATTTCTGTCTTTTTGAGCATTAAATGAGTTTGGGTTAAGAATTCTAATTGTAAAAGTCTCTCAAATTAACAGAATGGGAAAAAAAACTCAACACATTCATAATGAACTAACATTTTTAAATTACAATAAGCTATTACTGGTAACAGAACAACTATGTGCAGGAAAGTGATTAAACTGCAGAGTTCTCCATGCTGTACCACATTGCCCTGCCATCCCCATTTTGAGCAGGCACACTTCTGGGCTCTTTCAAGCCCAGAGCTTTCCTTTCCTACAGCCACAGTCAGCTTATTTCGATGGAGACACTTCCTTGAGCCTCAGCCACCTCAGACAGGGGAAGAGTACGAGCACGTTGACTCAGACTTTAGATCATCGTTTTCAAAGGCTAGAGCGACTGGAAGATTTTCCGCCACTTAATATAGCGATGGGTGTAATCTTCCAGAAGAAATGTCACTCTCCCACAGCCTTGTCTTGAATCTGCTGTCAAAGGAAACGGGCTTATATATTGCTGAAATATCTCGAGCAGCTTTTGACACTTCAAAGCATCAGTGTGCTCAGCACAACGTGGACGAGCTAACACTTCCAAAGCGACTGTACACTGAGGATCACACTGCTTCAGAGACAGACAAAATTCTTCCAAAACAGATGTCAAAACTGACATGGCAACCCATCTCTCAGACAGTTCTGCTGTGTACTCTGACTGCCGCCTTTCTTAAACTTGCCACGGGGCAATGATCAGCATACTTGCTATTCGATACATGTATTCACAGCTCCTTCGTGGTAGATTACAAAGCCAGCTCTGCGAAGCCAAAAGGACACGTGAATGTAATTTCTTTTTCCACAAAGCATTTGCTGTGTTCTTCGAAAGGTTAACCCGCCTTACTAAACTGTACAAACATTATTTCACTTTTATTGACACTCTTTTTAGACCATGAAATGACTTCAGTTTTAATCTATTTATTTTTATACTGAAAGGAACAAACTAATTTAATAAGCTCCACACGCAGAGGTATTTCAAAAAACATGTTTTCCAAAGCTCTTTCTTGAAGTTGGAAGGAGGGAAAGGAAAATAGCGTGTCACAAAGAAGAGGTTATTTTTAAGATAAATACAGTTGTATTTACTGGGCTGATAGTAGATTTCATATATTTTTTTTTTTATTGCCAGGTATGCCTGGAGACTGTGGCACAGCCTTCATTCCAGAAACGCTCCTGTACTACTTGGATTGAGACTAGTAGGGTTATATTGTTCAGTTAGCTTCTTTCAGGAAAAAAACCCAACAAACTATTAAAAATAGCAATATTCTGGATTATTTCTTTTCCACACAAGATTATTTTCCCAAACGCACTTCATTTTCATGTCCTATCCTGCTCCTCATGGTGTGAGAAAGCAGCAGCTGGAGTACCTAATGGTATAGGAGTATGGTACAGGCTGCTCACTGAGGTGTGTCAAGTGTCATAACCTTTGCGCTGGTACTGTGTCAAATGTGTAGGTAGCAATTTGGTCACTTCATTTGGCTGTATAAATTCCAGAATTGATTTTCTTCACTGTGCTTTGGAGGAAGTAAAGTGTCCTGACACGCCTGAGCATCTCTGTAGGCCTAACTAGAGAAACCGATGAAAGACCATATCTTTGCAAGCATCATCCAAAGCTGAATAAGCCAGGTGTCAGAGCAGGGCTGGGGGGATGAGTGCACAGCAGCCTCCTGCATTCAGCAGCTGTGGGTCCCGCAAGATGGTTCCCCAAAGGTTTTATTCTCTCAGGGGAAGTGGACATCCACTCAGTGCAACATCACAGTGTCCATTCTTGTGTCAGACCAGAGCAGTAGTCTGGGTCCTCCTCCTCCAGGTGACTGTGAACCTGCCAGGCACTGCACTGGATCTGGATGCTCCTATTAAATACTCCAAACTTTGAAACAATAACAATATTGCAAAAGTGTGGGGCATCATGGTCCTGCTGAGAGCAATTGGTCTCCACTGATGAGTCCACCCCGTATTTTTCTGGTGAGAGGATAACTTGGGCATGACACGCCACAAATGCTGCTTCCAAATTCAGTAACATATTTGAACACGTGTTTAAGTAACACTGGTTTGCTCGGTGGAAGTGGATTTGAATATGCCTCAAGGCTCTTGGGTTTCATAGTTCATGAAATTGCTTCACATGGAAAAATATTAAGGAACTTATACAGATTATATAGACTATATAGATCAGGAAAATAATGGCACACAAGATTAGCTAGCTATTGCTTAATACTTAAAAGGGGAAAAAAATCAGCAGTTCATACTGCTCTACTGTGAGCCTATATTTGCAAAAATGTGTAGAAAGGTCTCTTGAACATCAGGCTGGTCAGACTGACCAGAATAATAACTTCAATCTATATTTAAAAACCTTCTAGGTACAACTAAGGAAACAAGGATTTTGTTCTTGACGGAACAGTCCTGTCAATTCTGAAATCTGCAGCCCCTTTGTTTTTTCCCACCCACACTTCAGGCTGAGCATTTGGGCATTACTAATCCTCAAACTGACAGCAGCAAATAATCTTTATGATAAGAGGAAAGACTGTCCCAGGGTAGCTGCCTATCAAGGTTTCTGCCAGAGAGTTTGTGACAAAGTAATCAGCACTGGTGAGGCCACATCTGGAGTACAGGGCCCTGTTCTGATCTCCCCAGTACGAGAGAGACGTGGACATACTGGAGAGAGTCCAATGGAGGGCCAGAAGATGAAGCAGGGACTGGAGCATCTCTCCTATGAGGAAAGGCTGAGAGAGCTGGGACACTTCTGTCTGAAGAAGAGAAGGCTTGGGGGGATCCAACAAATGTGTACAAATACCTGAAGGGATGGTAGAAAGAGAACAGAGACGGGCTTTTTCCAGTGATGCCCAATGACAGGACCAGACACAGTGGGCATGACCTGAAACAAGCAAAGGTTCCCTCTGAACATCAGGAAACATTTTTCAACTCTGCAGGTGACTGAGTGCTGGCACAGGTTTCCCAGGGAGGTTGTGGAGATATTTAAAAGCCATCTGAACATGGTGCTAGGCAGATGGCTCTGGGTGTCCCTGCTTGAGTAGGAAGGTTGGACCAAATGACCTCCCGAGGTCCCACCCAAAGTTTCTAGACTGGTTTTGCTTTTTGGCAAAACCCCATTTTTTTACATTTAGCTACTCTGTGGATTTGTGGTGCTTCATTAACAATCGTAGCTTCAAGTGTCATGATGGAAGATCAACTAAAATACATATTTCATAATGCTATGTGTTACCTGATATATGCTTCCTTGCTAATTTCTAGCCAAGCCAGTGCACACCATCCACAAGATGTGCCTTGATGGACAGTAAGAAACATCACATGTCCTAACAGACAGTTGGAGACCTCTGTATAGTGCATGTATTGAACTGAACACTCTGTTGAGTATGCGGACAATAGTATTTTCCAATAACTGCTTTACTGACCAGTTATATTCTTAGAACCAGGTTTTTTTCTTTTTATATATATATAATTAAAATGATCCTATAAATTTGATATTTCTGGAACTGTGAACAAAGCTAAAAACCACCTGGTTATAAAAGTTTGGGGTTTTTTAATGTAAGTGAAAGTTTCTTCTGAAGCCTTTGACAGGTATTTTGTATAAAGTCTCTTTCTGCAACTAATTAAGATTTCTGGTTAAAACTTGCTGTGCATGTTTTCTGATACCATATTAGCATCTTGTGTTTTCCTTACCTGAAATTTCTCATACTCCCAAGCACAGACAGTGGACCACAAGGTCATCTTTTGTTTTTTCATTGCTTTAAACCTGCTGTGGATGGCTCAGGGGTCCCGTTTGGATTTGGTTTTTTTGTTTTGGTATGGGTGGGGTTTTATTTGTTTTGTTTTGTTTTGTTTGTTTTCCCAAGAGCATCTTCTCAGCACTTTTTGAAATCCAGACTTGTATGTGAAACGTCAAAACACCAACACACTGGGACATCTTGGGCTCTTTCACCAAAATTTAATGCCCTGTAGAAGTAGCTTCCTAAATGCTAGACAAAATTATGTTTATTCCCAAGTGGGACAGCACTGCAAATAAACAGAAAAACATAGACAAATATGAAAGCATGATGTACTCAAACATAAAAGCGTGACAGTTTTATCTCTTCAGTTGATGAGTGTTGATAGAGTTTGGTTATGAGCACATAACTCAGGAGATGCATATCAGATGGTTGTGGTAATTCCTGTTAACCTTCCAGTTAAGTTAGGAGTATTTGTACTAAGACACTGGAGCTGAAAGAACTATGAGATGGAGAAGAGTGAAGAGCTAGCAGCTCTGAGGCTGTATCAAGCTAAGAGGAACAGAGGAGGGGAAGAGGAGTTATCAACTGTTTTACAGAAGTCCTTCTAAGTTTTGGATAATGGAGGGCTTCAAAGCATTATTTATATTGGATTTTGTGATACGAATCGAGGTAGACCTGTGCAATGCTAAAACTGCTATAAACCTTTTTATATTCTGCTGTTCAGTAGCAAAAAAAAAAGATACCAAATTATTTAATGTAGAGATTGATTTTTTTAAAGTAATGACTAGGCCATTTTTCTGCACCTGTTTTTTTGAAATGACTGGTTTTTAAAATTAAGATATAAATAAATATTTATAATGTATGTAAAAAAAAATCTTTTATGATGCACCATCTCACTTTTCTATAAAGTCAGAAATGATAACAGTGTACAACCTCTGCATGTAATATTAGTTCTGCTTTTACAGAATCCGCAGGTTTTCTTCTTTCATTAGTTCCTGACATCCAAACACTAAGCAAAGGTTTTCTGAAGTAGCAAATAAAACAATTTAGAGACTTAATGGACTGTCACTTGGAAGGAAAATTATCTAAATATAGGCAGCAATTGGGTTTCACTGTAGCCATTCTGCTTTCAGCTCTTCCCATTACCCTAACCTTTTGCACTGCAGTTAAAATACATTAACAAGAACGTGAACATAGGCAAAGTGATAACTTAACCTAGCAAGATTCGGGGCCATGCAAAGTAGATTTTATTAAAAAGCCCTGTTAAGACAGAGAGAGGTGATTTGGTCTCATCTTTCCCTGTTGTATTCGACTGGGTCTGAAAAGCAGCCATCCAATTTGCATGGGAGCTTACATTACCGATAAAGAGGAAAAAAATGGCAGAGGCTGCAGCCAGGAATTTGACTTCCCTGCCTGTAAGGGGAATGGCCATTTGTTCTCTACTTAAACTACACCTTAGTAATATGAGAAATAGTCCTCGTTTCGTGTTGCGAGCCATGCATGAGAACTGGGGAAGGAAAATTCTGTGTTTACCTTTTCTCTTCAGAAATCAAATGAGATGTGTGAAATTTAGCAAGAGAATGTTAAAGCTTCATTGTAAATTCAGTATATTTTTAGAGATGTGCTATCTGCTTTAAATACTTTCTAATTTGGATCTGAGCAAACAAAATCTGCTAGCTGAGATAAATACCTATGTAGGATGGAGAAGATTTTGGCTGGGATATATGCAATCATCCATATTAAAAACCTTTAATAAAGCACTGCAAATCTTTGTGGTGCTTTATCAACACATAATAACGTATAATCTTTAGGACCCAAATTTTCACTTAGATTTCACAGATCAGAATAAAAAGATTCCTCCCTTGGGAAGTTGTGAATTTGGACACGGATCCTCCCCACTGTGACCGTCTTCCCCCACAAAATGTGGTGTGGTACAGAAGTCCCCAGCGAGGGCTGAGGCAGGCTGCTCAGTGCAACATTCAGATAGTGCCAGCGTGGGCATCTCTGTACCTGCAGAAAAAAAACCCAAAACCCCAAAAAAACCTAGAAAGTGGTTGAAGTGCCTCACCGTGGATGCCCGAAGCCATCACATTGCCCCTGGGGTGTTCTCCTCAGCTGCCTCTCCAGCTGAGTACAGGATTCCTGTAGGTACCACATCATGTCTGTCTGCCATTTGCAAATGGTTTGGGTACCATCAGACACCTGAAAAGGCTCTAGCCATCTTTGCTTATGCAGTTGAACCTCATCTCAAGCCCCTGCTGCATCCACAGGAGTGAGTATCTAACTGCCTTCAAATATCCAGGTGTCAGTGTCTAAAATTTGGTAGTGGCACCAAAATCATTGTAGAACACCATGCCGTGAATGGTAAGGGTATTCAGACAGCTGTTGTTAAATTCATTGTAAAAAAAGTCTTGCCAACTTTACATATTCTTAAGCTGGTTTTGTTAAACCCCAGAGTTCCCTTTTTGGCATTACTGTAACCATTCTAGCTCACATTAGAGGCTGTATGTTTGACTATGGAAAAAAAAATATTAAAGGTTCACTATCACACATTTCAACAGTATTCTCTAACAGCACTTCCTTTCTCTTGGGCTAGGCAAGCACTAAGCATTTTTGGGAGTCCTATCATGCCATTGCAGCAGGACAGCTTCTCTAAGGCTTCCAGACCTGTGTTACAGGTAGGGGAGAGGAAAGAGCCAGGACCATGTGCTGCCACCCATTCAGCCCGCTCAATCTGCTGTTCTTCTCCTCCTGACAAAATTGCCCTTCCTGGGCAGCACCCCACTTTCTACATCACAGCCCTGGTGGAGTGGGGTTCCCAATGTTCTGGTCATGTGTCTCAGGGTCATCCTCAATTTTCTGTGATAGCCCAGGGGAAAACATTCCTCCAAAAGCAGAATGTGCGTGCTCTCAGCTATGTGCTGGAGCTGAGAAAAGTGGAGTCAGCTTCCTTAAAACTTCCCCTTCTGGTTCAATGAATCTTGCCCTGTTGTGAGTCACCTCATATGCCTCCTTCAGGCACCTAGATTCCAGAGAGGTCAGAGTCCAGCCTTCGCTTGTGTATTACTCTTTACTTTGGGCTGGCTGGAAGCAGGTATTTGCTCGGTGAATGGTTTTAAATCATCTCTCTCAGTCCTTGGATTTCATTGTGGTCAGCATGTGTCTAGAATGAAGAATTGCAGCATCCCAGTTACAAGCACCCCAGCCTTTTATTAGCTATGGTCCTAAGAGCCTAATTCCATGGTTTAATCATTAGATAGGTCTTCCCGCTAGAGATCAAACTTCAAAGTCAGTCTTAGGTCGAGTTAACATTGTTTGTTTAATAAACGTTCCCCCAGACCAAACCACGTACTGTCAAAAGGTTAGTGATCACCCACCAGACCGTGGGCCTTTTGCACCTACAAAGCCAACCGGCTTCAGATAAAATCATAGCTGAGGAATATTTTGTTTTCATTAGTTAAGAAAAAAACCTCACCTGCTGGAAGTTCCAAGTCATCGGTAGGATGTAACAGATAACTGAATGAAACTTGTCTCAGATGTGAATGAAACTCATCTCATTCATCTCAGAAAGCTCTGTGGCAGCAGCGCCAAGACGCCGAGTCTTGTAAAAAGTGCCTTTTCCTTAATTGGTTTTACATAATTATAATAACCTTCCCCTGTTTCTGGGGAAGGAATACCAGAGCTCGATGCTGGCAACATTCAATGCAGGCCCTTTCCTCTACGTGACTTTGGGGCACATGCAGGATCTGTTTCGGGTGCAAGAGCCAGATAAAAGTTGAGCGTTTATCTCATTTTCTGAAATGCCCAAGTTAGGGATAAAGGAATGCTACTGTGGGACAACATAAACAGGAAAGCTTCAGCCACCTGATATAAAAAGACCAGATTTTCAAGAGATATTTAAATGACCGAGGAGATTTGGAAAAACTCTGTCCTTACAGAGTTCAGTCTTGGACTCCTGGCAGCCAATATTCCTCACAATAGAAGGGAGATTTGCCAAGGAATTTTGGATCAGGTCTCTACACTTATACTAGGCTTTGAAATGTGTTTTGCAACCCATGGAGGAAAAAATAGGGAGAAATTAAAACCATGAGTCAGAACCATCCCTAGAAGGTGTAAATTAAAGGGTTAGAAGACATCTCACTTTTAAATATTATTCACATTCAATAGAGAAAAGCAGCCCCTTGATGTTGCACTGACTTTCTGATTTAGAGCTCAGTAATTAAAAGCAGCTATTTTTAAAATTGATGTTTGTTAATCCAAGATGCTGTTACTTTGCATTTCATTCCAGGCAGCACTTTTATAAGTTTGCTCATATAATGTACCCCAAAAGGACCAGTTTTAAACTGAAAATCCCGTGAATATTTATCTACTGGATTTAAGACGTGATGGATTTAAGAAGCTTAGGAAAATGCCAGCAAAAGTCCACCAACTTTCTAGCACCGCAACTGATGCGATATAATTTGGAAATTAATTTCCTTCAGAAGACTGGCTTGCACTGAAAAATTGTACACTCTCACTGAGGCTCCAAAGGGAGAGTGAGGGGAAAAAGTTGTGATTCTGCCTTGTTGGATCCCTCCGTGGCTGATCCCAAGGGAGGAAACTGGGTAAGGAAAATCCCTAGGCCCTAAACTTCTCTCTGATTAAATACATATAAATGGTCACTAAGGTTAGATTTGAAATTTGATGGGTTTTATCACTGAAATACAGCAATGACAGTTATGTATTTCAGATCAGCCACGGGGAAAAGCTGCTTGAAGAGCATTAAGATAGGTTAGCTGCATTTAGTTGTGCAGAAAAGATCCTAGAGTTAAAAATTTGAGTGTGTAATTTGAGACACTCAAAATGTTATTTTATATATATAACTCAAAATGTTATTTTAAGTGTCTGATTATGCGATTTTAAAAGAAGACTTGATACCTGTCTGATGATAATGTTGTAAACTTAATTGTTTAGTCTTTCTTTTTCCTGCTTTATTTGTAAGTCTTGATTTATTTCCTGTTTACATGTAAGTTCTACTTTCTTCTATTCTTCTTCTTGTAGAAATGAGCTCTAATATTTCTGATCCTTCCTCTACTAGAAAAAAAGATTGAAAACAAGAGTATGTCTTTACTTCTTCCAATATTCAAGTCACCAGGCATCTAGTTAATGGGTCTTGCTCAAGTGCTCATGGTTACACGTATCTCTAGGTCTGGAGCCTGAAGAAAAAACCCACCTCCTCTGAATACATCAACAAAGCAGTGTTGGAGATGGGTTTTCACTGAGTGTGGAGCACTGTCTAGTTTCTAGCCAAAGACAATAACAACTTTCCTTCCACAGAATGAGACTAGGAGACATACAAGGCCCTAGGCGTTTCTTGGTCACATAGCTGTATTTGCAGTTTTTCATTCCTGAGTTGGTTATAGACAGATAAGAAGCTCTGGAGAGCTTCTCTATGGACAGCCCCCAGGAGCAGGTCCCTCAGACCCACTTAATTTGCCAATGCAGAATCCAAACTTGCATGTCTTGTAAATTCAGTTTCACAGGGAGACCTCTGTGACCAGAGGTTGCCCGGCTGGAACTTAAGTGACATTATTCTGCAACTATGTTTGCCAAATGAAACACGGATATAGGAGCATCATTACATTCTGAGAACTTCAGTAGGCAAGCAGGACTTTGTGCACTTATATTATTATATTTTTTGTTTGAATATTTCCATTCTTGTGAGCTTGTATTTTGTCAATTTTTGACAAATATCTTAGCTCATTTGTCAATAAAAATGAGAAAAATGCGAGTTCAGAAGCATGTCAACACCTTCTATTTTGCCATCAACTGTGATAAGGTTAACCTTGAATATTTTTGAATTTATTTAGTAAAGAAGAAAAATGACATCTGTTTTGTAACCTCACATCTTCCTACACTTTCTGACAGCATGCAGCATTTTCACTGAACTGTAAGATTTGCTTGTGAAAGCTGAGCTAATCAGAGGTGGCTATCCAGAGTTCAGTCAATAAATAGCTTGGCTTTCTAACTTGCAATAATATAAAGCAAGATCAATAAGAACTATGAAGATTATTTCTCCATTTCCCTCTGCTTCATATTAAGCTAGCTATGAAGGACAGGCTGCTTCCTTTCTATAATTTTTTTGGCCTTAGCTATGTTGTGCTGTGCCTGTTCGGTGGACAGAGAAGAGTGTATATGGACACTAGCCTCTGAATAGTTCCATTTAAGCAATGCATTCCTAAGCAGTACCTGTTTATAGCCTTAGCACATTTACTGTCAAACCAGAATGTTTAATTTGAAAAATTATGTACCTTCAGTCCTTAGGACAGCCACGAATGTTGTCTTACTGTCCTTATAGAACTGGCTCAGCTATGAATATTTAGACTGAACCCCTGCCCTGAGTAATCCTTATCCCTATTAAGAGAAAGCTTTTGCTCTAAAAACAAGTGCATAGCTTCTACCTTAACAACACAAAATCACAGCTTCAAGTAATGTCAGCCCACGTGGAGCTCGTGAGATATCCGTTGTGACAGATTACTTTCTGGAGTAGGGTTTAGTAAGTGACTATACTGAAATAGTGAGGAAGTGTCCAGTTTGAATTGAATATCAGCATGAATCACAGAATCATAGGGGTTGGAAGGCACCTCCAGAGTTCATTGGGTCCTCCCCCCCTGCCAAAGCAGGCTCCCTAGCTCAGATTGCACAGATAGGCGTCCAGACAGGTCTTGAATATCCCCAGAGAAGGAGACTCCGCCACCCCCCTGGGCAGCCTGTGCCAGGGCTCTGTCACCCTCACTGGGAAAAAGTTCTTCCGCATGTTGGTGCGGAACTTCCTGTGCTCCAACTTGCAGCCATTGCCCCTTGTCCTGTCTCCACAGACCACTGAAAAGGGGCTGGCCATTTCCCCCTGCATCCCATACTTAAGATATTTATAAACATTAATAATGTCCCCGTTAGTCTTCTTTTCTCAAGGTTGAACAGTCCCAGCTCACTCAGCCTTTCCTCTGGGGGGAGATGATCCAGGCCCTTAATCATCTTTGTAGCCCTCCTCCGGACTCTCTCCAGGAGATCTCTGTCTTTTTTATACCAGGGAGCCCAGAACAGGACACAATACTCCAGGTGGGGCCTGACCAGGGCAGAGTAGAGGGGGAGGATCACCTCCTTCGACCTGCTGGCCACTCTCCTCCTGATGCACCCCAGGATCCCACTGGCTCTCTTAGCCACCAGGGCACACTGCTGGCTCATAGCCAACCTGTCATCAACCAGGACCCCCAGGAGAGCAGAGCTCCCCCTCCACAGAGCTCCTCTCCAGCAGGTCATCCCCCAGCCTGTACCGATTGAAGCGGTTATTCCTTCCCAGGTGCAAGACCCTACACTTGCATTTATTGAACCTAAAAGAAGACCAAGCATTGATGGATGTGCAATGAAGGGTATTTGTGAGACAAAGTGGAAGAAGAAAAAGCCAATAAAGAAGAAACACGGTTACCTACTCAATACAGGCTGCACAGGGAAAGTCAAGGAGAAAGATCCAAGAGAACCAAACCAGTTTTAAGTGTTTATGTAAAGGCCAATTATCAGCAAAGCCAGTGTCTGTTGGTGTTTTTAAGCACTGATTCACGTGAGTGTATACTTTAGATCTGTATCTCATCTGCAATTAGGGTTGTGACCAGACATTTTATGCCATTTTAAACAGCGGACTAAGACACAGACCAGAATTGGGAAGAAAATATTTAATATTCATAAAGAGTTAAAGATATTTTAATTGTCAGAATGGCTGTGATTCCAGGAAAGAGTCTAGGGAAATAAGCCAAAACAGTCTTGGAACAATTCTCTCTGAATATTCATTGAGGACAGAGAAGGTCTGAGAACAGGAAAAGTTCAGAAAATATCTCCGAAAAAGAGACTCAGGAACAAAAAAGAAAGCTTAATTTAGTGCCCAGGAAGAACAAGTCAAAAGTGCCATGAAATGGTGGGGTGTTTTCATCTTGGTTATTTACCCTCAGTGCTGAAGAAGTCTGTCATTGCAGCTAAACTTGATGCTAGATAAAAATTTGGGGTAGTGAGTAATGCAGTGCCACAGTCCAACACTTCTGTTAATAACTTCCATCTCAGAGTAGCAACAAATGCCAATTTAGAGCACTCTGAAAAGAGCATCATAAACTCTGCACCTTTGACTATTTGGGGCACTGTCTGAAATCCATAAAATTAATTACAATACATGAAATTGCAGAGGAACAAGGTAGGATATGAAAAACAAACAGAGTAAGAACCATGCGGCTGAACAGTACTACTGCAGAAGTTGAACCACCTCATACAGTTGATCATGAACTGCATACATGTTGATGTGATGCTATTTCAACAAAAGCAAACTGAATTTTTGTATTCTGTAGCCTAAGCATCATACCTAAGTCATAGGAAGCAGGGTTGGGGTTTTTTGCATCTCATGAAGTGTCTTGGGTCAGCAGCCAGGGCCCAGTGTCCAGTTCTGGATAACATAAGGTGCAGACAGAATCACAATGAAGCAGGGGGTAGGAAATCCAGTGAGAAATACCTGAAGTGGAAAGGATGGCAGAACTAGACCTAGCTGAGAAACAAGAGAAAAGAGACTACTCAAGCATGTAAACGTTTTGCTAGAAAGGTGGCAGTCAGCAAATGTTCTGCATGCTCTTTAGGACTATGACAAGAAATAATCAGTGTTCAGCAAAGATTTAAAGTAGGTATCAAGAAATAGTCTGGGTTTGGTCAGTTGAGGGATGACATTTTCCAAGGATGGAGTCTGCTCAGCCCCTCTGGGTAGCTTGCTCCAGAGCCTAGTCACTGGGTTTTCTGCAGGGTGCAGCATGGCCTCTTGTCCTATCACTATGTACACCTCAATCTATTCTCATCCCCTCTGTAACGACAGTTGCAGACAGCAAATTAATCTGCTTTGCTTTTTAACACTGACTAAGCCGGTTCCTTCTCCCCTTCTATTTCTTGTGCTCCAGACATCTCTGTGACATTCTCCAGCATGTCCATGTATTTCTTGTACTGGAGAGCCCCAAACTGGACATAGTTCTTTAAATGTGGTCTCACAAGTGCCACAAGGAAAGGAAGAAGCACTTTACCTGTCCTGTAATGCCGGTATGCGGATGTTTCCCATTGCCATAAACATGTGTTGCTGACTCATGTTAAACTTGTCTGTCAGGATTCCCAGGTCCCGTCTTGCAGAACTGCTTCACAGCTAGTCAACCCCAATGCATATGTGGGGCTACCTTATCCCATGTGCAGGATTCCATGGTTGCCTTTGTTGAGCATCATGAGGTTGCTATCAGTCCACTGCAGTAGCTTACTGAGGGTCCTCAGCTTAGTAGTCCTGCCCTACAATCTGTCATATCACCCACCAGTTTGCTAAGAGTGCACTCCAACCCCTCATCCAGATGACCAACAAAGGCATTAAAAAGTATGAACTTTGAGGAATACTACTTGTATATGGCTGCCAGGGCTTCCAGTAAGTGACCACTACTGTGATAGTCCAAAATCCCAGCCATTTTACATCCACCTTGCAGTAAATCCTCACAGGCAGTATTTCCCCAGTTTGCCTACAAGTTTACTATTGAAGATCATGTGAAGGTAAAAGCTAAAGTAAAGGTATACAACATCCAGTGCTCTACCCACATCCACAGAGCCTGTCATTTTTGTTGCATAAGGTAATCATGGTGGTCAGTCTCTGTTTGCTCATGGTAAATCTCTACTAGCTGTTGCCAAAGACTTTATGTCCTTTATGTACCTGGAAAATCTGTGAGGACTTGCTCCATAGTGTTCCCTCTTACTGATGTGAAGCTAACAAGGCTATAGCAATTTTTTCGACAGTGGGCATAAGATTCCTTGTTTTCCAGTCATGGGAAACCTCTCCTGAACACTAAGAGCAGCTCTGAGTGACACAGGCCACTCCTTCAGCTCCATCCCCAAATTTGGTTGTCCTCTATCATGGAAGACATATGTACATTGACCTCCTCTACCTCACCTTTCTAAATGCTGCTACTGAGAACAGAGACCTGGAGGTTTGAGATCAAACCTTGCCAACACTGACCGATGTGAAGAGGTCCTCAAGGATCAAAGCCTCTGCAATGTCCTTTGCCACTCTTAGCCTGCTCCTAGGCAGCAGTATGCTAATATATTCCTTGGTATTTTTGCTGTCAAATTACCTATGGAAGGTTGTCTTCTTGCCCTTTACATCTATCCAGTGTCAGATCCAGCTGTTTCTGGCTTCACAAACTTTCTCCCTGGAATAACACTGGGTGGTAATCATGCATTGTCTCTGGGTAGCCTGACCCTGCCTCCACCTTTTCTCTTTGTGCTTGAGCTCACTTGAGATGCACACACTCAGCCCAGCTGGCAGCCAAATGACACGTGCTCATTTTTTTGAGCACTAAAACAATCCTTTCTTACCCTTTGAGGAAGCTGCCTAGGAAGATCAACCAGCTCCTCTGAGTTCCTCTGCCTTTCAGGGCAGTATCTCCTGAGGTCACGAGGCTTCTTCCAGATACTCAGCTTTGCTCAATTGCTGTACTCAATCATGGTCTGTAATAGACATCCACCACAATGTCCCCTCTGTTACCTACCCATAAGCTTTGGACAAACCTGTTATCTGTTTCATAGCAGCCCTTTGTGCATCTGACAAATGCTTCTGTGCAATGCAATGTCTCCTCCTTGTCTGCCCAGGCTGTCCTTCCTAAAGAGCTTGCAGTTGTTTGTTGCAGTGCTCCAATCATACAAATCAATTCACCCCTCCATTGACCCCATAGCTCTGGAGATGCTCGTAGACTCCCAGCACCTCCTTCCCTGTGTTGTGTACGTTTGTGTTTCCTGTTTCCTTCTCTCTGCTGTCGCTTTCAATGTCAATATATGAAAGGAAAGATACTCCTTAAACCTCAAGTATAGACTTGAAACTAAAATTCTTCACAAGAGGCTATCTTGGAGCAGGCAAACGTAGATGTACAAGCTTCTATATAACCATCCCAAGCCAGATCAGGCCTAGATGCAATACATGTTCATCACACTCTAAGCTAGTAAGCCCATGTGAACATGGGTGCAGTGCTGTACCAACATAGCTATGTCACCTCTATGCTCCGCACATCCAGAAACTCAGGGTGCTGTTTGTCATATATGTGGTTCCCAAACCTTCTAAATCTGAGTCTAAATGTACTATTAAACTGTGCAGATTCATGGGCAACAGTTCCAGCAGCAACAAACAAGTCCATACCCAGTTTGGGTGACTGCAACCTGGCTGGCTGGAAAACCCTGTTGTCCCTTGCTTGGAAGTTTCTTTACAATGAATTGTTTGTTACACAGTCCTAGCCATGCTGAAACATGAAAAAGGCACTCCAGAAACTCCATAATACCTTTTTTTCAGTGAAGCCAGGAAAAAAAAATTCAAAGATTCCACCTGCTGGTCTTCATCTGAATGCAAAATCCCCAAACCAACCCTTCCCAAACACCCATCTCCACTAGCTTAACATCTACTTGCCATTAATGAGTTTGACTTGCTCCTGTCTGCAACAGGAAGACCTGAAATCTGCACAGTATAGCACACAGCTTGATGAGCTTGAGTGCACCCTTTTGCATGGTATAGTCAACCTGTTAAAAATAGAAACAGACCAAAGCCTGCCTAAGGAGGGATTTCTCTTTCTCCCACCATCAGATAAAGCTCTTCAGACCCATAATTTAACTGTTCTTCTCATTGTAGAGGTGCTAAAGAATTTGTGAAAAGACTTCAGCTAGTTAGTCTGCAATTTAGCTTGAAAAGTTTGTTTCTTCCCATTCTTTCTAGTTTTTGAATAAAGAGATATGGGATAACGCCTGCTTGCCATGGTAGGTACATGAGCTATAATTTGCAATGAAATATCATGAACTGTGCCATACTACAGAAGCTTTAATTAGAGTAATTTAAACACATTGTAACTTACCAGTGATTTTGCATTCAGTATATTTTAAACAGCTGAGCCCTGAAAAAAATGCGGTGATTTGCTCACCACCACATATCAATGGGCTTCTGCAGCTGTGGAATCACACTCAAATCGAGCTTGCACAGGCAGCCAAATTATTCTTCAGGAACTGGAGAAAATCACAGAATGATATCCCTAGAGACAGACCACTAAAGAAAAATTAACTGTTAGGTTTCCTATGTGATTTTTGGCTATTTGTACCGGGATGGCTGACTTCAAGTCTGCAAAAAAAAACCACCCCAAACCCAAAATCCAGAACAAGCAAGTGACCAGTTCCTAGATATTTCACCTGTTTGTCTCTTTAGCCTCACACAGTTGCTGTTCTCCACTGAGGCAGGAGGCAGCCAGCCGATCTGCACGTAGGGCCATGAAGATGTTCCTTTAGAGAAGGAAAGGTCCTTCTCTTTAGCCAAAGAGAAGAAATATGCTCCAGGAGAATATGCTAGTAAGACTACTGAGAGCAGGGACTCACAGAAAGATACCAGGTACTACAGGCTGGCAGTTTCAAACCAGCTGTTTGTTAAAGGATAATCTCACAAGACTGTAATTAAGAAATGAATACGCTTTTGAGTGAAGGAATGAGGGCTAGAAAAAAATGTTTCCTAACTCTTTCTTGGCAACTACATTAGCATTGTATATATCCCCAGTGTATTTTATTATGTAGGCCCTTGTCACTTCCAGAAGCTAGAAAATATAAAAGATTCTTTCATTCCTTGCACAGCTGCTTAAATCATGACCAGCTACGGGTGGGAGACATCTGATTTGATTGCACTTTTACAGATGCTGCACAAGCACTTAGTGGGAAAATACATCAGGGATTCAGCACTGATATCAGCATCCCTCTGCCATGTCTCCATAAGGCAAAGGCTAGTTCACACTGCACATCTGATACAGGTCTGTGTCCAGGCTCATGCTCAAATGTGCATGCTTGACACCCAGAAATTCCCAAGCATAGACCACAAAGCATATCCTGCCCTGTGTCTGTCAGTAAAGAAACCAACAAAACCCTCTTTGATATGTAGCAAAAAGAGGGACCGGTGGGTTGTAGCTTGACTGCCCATCTGGCATTAGTTGTTCCTGTGTGCCTGACACAAGGACCAAGATGAGTAGTTGGGGCTTGCCTAAGCAAGAGTGCTGATCATGGCAGACAGGGCCCATCAGAGGCTGGTTTGGGAGGAAAAGTGGCAGCTCAGGCAGCAGACTTGCAAAAGCCTAAGGATTTCCTTTCAGCAGAGACCAGCCTGCAAACAGAAGATTTTTACATTTCCAAGTTTAGAAAGGTTAACATTGCTGAGATTAAATGTTCACCACAGTACCTGTAAATAGCAAAGAAAGGTAAAAAATCTGTCCAGGGTGTGCAATTTCCACACAAAAGCAAGGGATTCCTCTGAAAACACTCTCTCCAGGCAAGGATTGCTCTATTAATATTTTCAAAAAGACAACACAATAAAACAGTTAATTATTACAGGCTTCTGGAGGACACCCCACATAGTTAATTCCAACCTAAACCACAGAGGAGCAGAAGCACTTCATTCCAACACCATTGTTTTTTAAAAAAAACAAACCAAAACACCCTACCTTTCTGAAAATGTAATTGAGTCAGCTGTTCAAGTGACAACATTCACAACGGGGAAAAGATGAGTCTTCAGTGAGTGATTAAATCCTGGAGCAGCCCATTTAGATAAACATCAAAATATTTGATTGCAGATCTTAGTCCAAATTCAGGAGTACGTTTTTGTGTCATAGGACAAAAGAGGAAGGAGGAAAGAAAACTGAAAATTAAGACAAGCCTTTAGAAGACATGTTTCCTTTCTTGGGAGCATTGAAAAAATTGCAGACTATTTCTGAGATGGAAACTTGCCAGCGGATGGGCTCTCACTACCCACCGAGCTGTCCCTTCATGCCTTTCGGAACTGTGAGTGCGCTCTGACAGGAGACAGATTATCAGGGCCGCGACTGTGCTAGGGCCACAGTTGAACCCTTGCTTGTTTCAAATACTCATTTTACCTAGAAAAATACTAAAACAATAATAACCAGTCTTCATAAAGCAATAAGACTAAATACAACAACTACCCAAATGACTGCTGATAGCACTCACAGCCTACCACATACAGCGTCCCACCAACCGTCCAAACAGGAACCAGGGGAGGACCCCCTCGTTTGGCTCAGAGCAGTAGTAGAGATAAGGCCTTACTAATCACAGTCCAAACAGCAGTAACACCGCTAGCTTCTTCTCAGGTCCAACAAGGGTCCAGTGTTTCCTTTCACCATGATCTTCTCCCACAAGATTTACCTGATCATGTGGGATTTACATCACCAGTCCCTGTGCTGAACACCACACGGGTCATCCAGTTGCCTTTGATAGCTTCATTCAGTCACTACCCCTAGTCTCTGGCCCAGAGCAGGGTGCAGTGATGGCAGTGCAGACTCCTCCACAAGCAGCATCTTTTGCATCAGCACTGCAAGTGGAGGGAAAACTGGCTAAGGAGCCCAGATAAAGAGAAAATGACACAGCTCTGGTCTCCATAAAGCAGCTGGACCTGCTACAACAGATAAAGTCCTTCAATAACTGCATTTACTTAGGAAGATGAAATAGCCTTGGTTTCTAGATACATTGTATAAGATTATTTTGGGATCTTTCAGTTGTACTGAGGAATCTGTCTTGCATTTGACCTATGACAAAGCTTGAATTAAATGTTTTTCTTAAAATACTTGTCAACACAGTATAAAGATGGCATTAGCTATTTGGACCTAATGCAATCTTCTTTTTTATGATTAGAAGTATACAGAAGCCCTAACATACCATAGAGAGTGTTATCAACAAGGGTTGAAGTACAAGATTTGGTAGTTCCTGCAATGTAATCTGCATTCTTCCTTTGAAGCATGATTAAAGAAGAGACCATTTAGGAGTACCAGCAAGTTGTGCAACACCATAATTTACTGCCTTAGCTTCCTCACCTTCTCAAAGGTCAGTCTACTCTTATAAGAATCATTACATAAACACTCACTATTCTGCCTAATAGTATTGCACACTTAGGGGCACATACTTACTACTAGTCAATTTACTAACTTCAAAATGCTGGAAAAGCCTCAACTGAAATCTGTTGGATCTCCCCCTTTAGAAGCAATGTGCTGAAGAACCTACTTTCCCTACAAAGCTTTATTACATACCTTCTTAGATCAACTTCATCTCTAAATACCATCAAGAGTGTCTTCTCAACAAATTTAAAAACACATACAGGGCAAAAGAAAAAAAGCAAGCAGAGTAGAGGAGAAGCTTTTATACCTGTAGATCACAACCAGCCCTAGGCATTTGTTCATTAACACTTACTGAAAGTGTTCAAGAGCCTCAGGTGTTCTACATAAGTAAACAGACTGAAACAGTAAATTTTTTGAGGAAATATTTGGTGTTTCAGCTTTATCAATGTCTGTCCTGCTGCATTCCCTATCTATCAGATAAGGAGCAACTTGTCATAGTTCAACTTCATTCTTTTTTCTCCCAAATGACCACTTTATTCACCACAGGTGCAGGTGGAACACATTCATGGGAAAGACTCAGTCACATGATTTGGATTTGGCATAAAAACCCATCCCAGGAAGTCACTTCTCTCTATAGGTAGTGTAAGTTTTAGTTAAGTCTATGTATCTTAGTAGGTGTTACTGAATAAAATGCTTAATTTAAAGGACTCTTATATAAGCTGTTAATGTTGCTGTTAACAGGTAGGTGAATAAGCAGCTAGTTAAATTTTACTTCATAACTGTTTAGCCTTACTCTTTAAAGAGCTGTAGTTGGTTACACAGCATGTTGTGTATGGAGAAATGGCAAGTTATGTCCCCTGCTAATGTGCCTGACAAATGGTTAAGGGTAATAAGACTTTGTGGGTTGGGAGAGAGGAGACACAGGATGGTGTGGTCTGAGCTAATCTGATGTTAGTGAGGTTAAAATGCAGCTGTAATATGCAGAGAGCTTAATTGCTCAGCCTGTTTGTATTGTGGCTTTTTATTATGGTTTAGTATTGTACTTTATGACTCTATTTTTACTTCAGAGGGAATCTCCCTTTGAAATGTGTTCCTTGAGGTATAAAATGGAGTGCTGTCCATTAGTGCTGGCTTATATAACAGGAGGTAGCAGTCTGCCATGAATCTAGATTATGAGTTGTTTATATCTTTCCTATTTTAAATCTCTGTTCTTGATATTTTTGGCTGCATCTACTTGTGATGCTAAAGTGATTAAAGAAGTTAAGAGGAGCAGAACCCAAAACTATTTCAACTGAATCTGTATGGCCTGCTTTAAAGGAAGGAGAAGAGGTGATCATAGAAACAACTTTCTTTTTCTTTGATTTTTTTTTTAAATTTATTTGACTAATGTCTGTCCTTGGAGTAAACTGGCCTTGAACGTCAAGTTATTGGTTAATATATGTTTGTTGAAGCCTGACCCTCTAAGATGTAGCTATTTAGTATGCTGGGCTATTCTGTTGCCTTTAATAGGCCTTCAAAGACATGCAGCTTGAATAATAACCAGAATCTAAGGTTGTTACCAACTGACGATAGGCCTAATAAGCTACTGCCACTGGGAATAGTTAATGACAAAAGTGTCCCACTTATTTGTAACTTGTGCATGTGTTTTGTTTCTGCTTTGGCATTTGCTATCATGATGCATTAAAAATAACCTAAAAACCACAGGGCAATAAAGTTTCTCTCAGCCTTAAGGTTGTCCTTCAAGGTTTGGCACGTGATTGTGATAACCAGATGAACTTGGTGTTTACTGGAACAATGCCAGGTAAGTAGCTTTGAAGTGCAAATCTCCTGTTTTGTTTGCCCAAGAAGTGCAGATGAGCACTGGAAATACAGGTCTACCTGGCCCTGAGAGTACTGGGTAGCATGCCTGAGGGAGGTTAGACTGTAGCTGAGAGCATTTCATCACCTCTGGAGCAATGTCTTAAGGCTTTACAGCATTACTGAGGGACCCAGGAGTGCTGCTTGGGTAAGATGCAAGGAGAAAGGGAGATTGTCCCCCACTGACCTCCGGCTGCCTGTTTTCTCTCTTGCTGCCCCAAGAGCCTGTCTGTAGCTGCTGTTCCTTTTTACCTATGGAACAACAGTCCTAAATCCAATTTGCCTCTTTTCCACTTGGCTATGCAGTAAGTCTGCTGTGACTTTCCTTAGGCTTTCTAACCACTTTAATACTAGCATGGCCTTGGGAGATGCCTTAATCTGGGAAGCCAAAAGGATGCTATTGGGAATGGGGAAATATTTCCTTAAGTTGCTAGCTCTGATCTGTAGAGTGGGTTGGTGAGTTCTCTGAAGGCTGCTAGCAGTGCTTGCTGGTCTCTGTTAGATAGTCTTTCCTTTCTTTTGGGATCCCCTTATTGCTGAAAGGAACATATGGATATGCAGTGTAGA
Organism: Zapornia atra; assembly: GCA_013400835.1. Lineage (NCBI taxonomy): Eukaryota > Metazoa > Chordata > Aves > Gruiformes > Rallidae > Zapornia > Zapornia atra. Next base: position 219,805 of record VZTU01012160.1, read on the forward strand.
GGGTTTCCACAGTTAAAGAATGAGAGAGCTGATTTATACTCTAATGTTGATATATATCAACAGTCTGTGGAAGTAAAATGCATGTTAAGGTTATATCAATATATGTGTATACATATGCATACTCAGTGTGTGTATATATATGTTTACAAGCTGTAACTTAGAACTCTTGCTGCCATATTTTTAACTCTGAAAAAGTCATCTCTCAGCACAGAGCATTTTTTTTTCAGGGTTCCTTTATTAATTGTTAGTTTTGTGGTGTTTTTTATTTCTCAGACTGATATTGCACATAATGGTGTCAGGCTGCCTTGAGATGTTGAACAGACTGTCAAAAGATAAATTCTCTGTAAGACTTAATTCAAAGAGATTTATATTCTTGCAGCTCTCTTCCATATTTCCAAATACGTTCTCATGAATTTAAATAGATCAACTACAGTTGATGTCTCTTCTTGATCTATTTGAATTGCTTCTGAAGCTACTGATCATACACTTTTTGTCTCCTTCATGCTGGTGATACAGCTGCTTGTTCATTCAGAGCCCAACTTCTGAGGTTTTGGGATTATTCTTTTCCTCTAAAGTGACTCTAAAACTGCTAGTCCTTAGAAGTAATCAATGCTAGTTCATTCTTGGCAGGAATTTAATCAAGACCCTGATTTTGATGGAAAGGTTCAATTACTCTTTCTCTTAAACTTGATTGTCAGAAGCAAAATGAATAAAGGAGATGGGATGGTTTCCATAACTCGTGATGATATTGTGCATTACCCTACAATTAATAGTATTTGTAGCTTTATGTAGTCTATCTTGTGTCTCCTTCATATAGAAAGGTGAATTACTTCCTAAAAATCCATAGTAAACCCAAAATAACTCCTGTAAATAACATTGTATAGTTCATTTGAGCAGTTAATTAAGAGTATGGTATAGTTTCTCTTTTTGGTGACTGAGCAAAACTCAAAGCAGTTTCTAAAGAAAACACAAGTCTATGCACATGCTGAGTGTGTATTCCACAAATATATTACAATTGCTTATCTTATAGCAATAGGAGATCCTTTATTTTCCTGTGGACACTTCTGAGTAATAGCCTTGTTAGAACTTCTATAGAAACAAGATTGCTGTTTCAGAAGTTTCCATCTCTTTGCTCCCTAGAGTAGCTCATCTAGCAAGTGCTGCAAATTCCTTTTTCTGCTCTTGTGTGTTGGAATGCAAATATGCCATGTCACATTTGAAGCTGAGATGGCTGACCTGCAAAAAAAGCCTCCTCTTCTGTGGCTATCTGACCTGCCTTCAAGTGCATAAGAGAACTTTGGCCACAGAAAATTGAAATATCTCCAAGATGTTTGTGCCATGTTAATTTTGTTTGAGTATGAGAGTAGTAAGTACCTAGGATCATTCTGACATGCTGCACAAGCCACAGCATGTGAGAATTGTTTGCATAACATATACCTAGGGATGTTATCCCTCCCCTGGAGGGTCATAGCAAATTAAGACTTCATTCATGGAAAAGTTATCTTTCAGGACTGTCTTTTCTTTGAAGACTCAACAAGGATCACAAAATATATCAAAGCAGTTAATGTGTTCATCTTTTACTCAAGTGTCAGCTGCTGCCTTAATAGCTTCCTAATGGATGCTTAGGAAGTGGTGTCTGTGTCCCTAACTGTATCAAGCAGAAGGCTCTCAACACATGATGGTTGATAATTGCACACAAGCTTAGGTAATAGGGTTAATAGGCTGCAGAGAGAGGTCAGTTTTGAGCTATCACATTTGGGAATTCTTTGTCAAAGATGTGTCACCTGGGGTGTCCCAATGTGATGTTTATTTAAAAAAAGGGGGGGGTGAGGAGGGGATGGAAAGGAGCAAAGCTCTGCATTAATGTGACCTGTTGTTTGAAGAAGAACTAAATACAGAACTGAGCTCTGTCCAAAATCATGTCTGTAATTTATATAAAACTTGTAACTCTGGGTATATTGTGTGGCTTAGTAAAACATTGCATAGTACCAGATTAAACTTCTGCAGCAAACTTGAGTTTCCTTGTGGCAGCTTGCCCGGAGGTAGCCTTCTCCACTGTCCCACCACAAGCTCCTTTCCTAACCCATCCAAGGAAAGCTGGTGCAGATGCTGTGGGTAGTCACTTCCCTGAATACACTGAAGGATTATTCCCTCCCAACACATCCTGCTAACAGAGAAAATGGGGGAAGGGGAAATCAATACAGACATTTTAGGGTTTTTTAGACTTGCAGTGTAAGTAACAGCCTTCAAGGTGATAACAGGGAGTAGGTTGCTCTTTGCTCTTTTGTTGTCATTGAAGCAAATGACGACTTTTCTGTTACCCAGACAAAAGGGCTTAAGCACCACAAGGAGAGTTTGACAGAAGTGTGTTATAGTATGCACTCTGTGGCACTAGAGCAGTAGTTCTTGACTCTCTCCATTGGTCACATTGCAGTAATGCAGGTGGAAATATGTCCCAAGAGAAGAAAACAACCAAACAGCAGAAAACCCCAACAAAACACACATCAAGCTTCCCAACCTCACAAACCCCTCCTAACCAAAACCAAAAAAAGCACAGGGGAAATTTAGATAACTTAATGGGGATCATCTTGCTGGAGTGAGCAGAGAAAGGAGCTTCAGGGGTGACTTTTATTTATAGCCATTTTGAGAAGAAAATTACTTGATAACAGCCAAGAATCACAAATGCTTTTTCGCTGTGTTCAATGCTTCCCTGCTATATGTTCACAGGGCACAAAAGCAGTGTATAAATGGAATGGTAGCTGACAGTTCATACTTGCATAATGGTATAATTAAGGATGTGCTGTGTAACTTCACTACAGTCCAGTGTGTTGTCACTGCTTCTGGTTTTAATACAAAATGGAGATTAGCAGTGTAGGATTCTTGTGCGTACAGGGCTGTGTCTATAATAGCATGTGCTGCTTTGGAGAATTAAATGAAAAAAAAACCCAACACTCATCTGGTGCTGGAGTGTTAGATACAGTCTTTGTGTCTAAATGTGGCGAGCATATGAATGTGAAATGTAAGAGGAGATTTGCCAATTGCTGATATCTTTCTTATTTCTCTGCCTCCATATGTTTTTCCACTGGCTGCCTCTTACGTCACAGATTCCATCCCCCTGCTCAGATACTTTTATATCTTCTCTGGAAGAAGGATCTGTGTTCCTCTAACAGAAGGCATGCATAATGTGAGCTACTTATTGAAATAGAAGCATTTTCTTGGACCATACATATACATTGATTTTGCTGAGCTCTCCTTTGAGCGTATAGGTAGGGAAGCTGGGGTGGGGTGGGGAAAGGCATTACCTCTTATATTACCTTTTATATCTGAATAGGTCTGCAGTCCCTCACTGCACGGTGAGATGCAAGAGGAGCGTGCCTCTGCAGAAGCATTTGTTTACAAGGCAGAAAAATCATCCTGGTTGTGCCTCAATAGTTCATTCTGTTTACATACACAAGATTCTTTTTTATCAAACATGCCTAAAAATTCCCAAGGAGAGGTATGTGTGGTGCAGGCTTTTAAACATTACTGAAAAATATTCAAGTTTGCAGTCAGGTACATACTATTCCATTGCTCCAACTGAAGAATGGCAAATGCTGCATCAAATGCTTCAATAAAGAAGCAAAAGATAGTTAATAGGAGCTGCTTTGCAATGAAATATTGGAGCTACTGACTTAAACCTCTTGTTTAAGTGGCAAAGGTGCAATTTTCTCATATAACTTGAATTCTATATAACTAAAATATGTAGCAGGCTAATATTTGTTCCTGATTATACAATAAGTACAAAACAGGTCTTAATTATGTATAATGTATGGTGTCAAAGCCAATGACTCTATGTCCTTTGAGCAATTAAAGTCTAGCAACTGAGTTGAAGATGAAAATAATTCCTTAGTCTTTATTGAAAGAACAGATGGGGTTTTTTTAGGGATACTTATAGAATACGTGCAGTTTTGTTCCCTAAAATAATCTCCAGTCCCCATGCAAATAAAAAGAAATAGGAGGTGATTTTCTTTTGGATGGGTTTGAGATGCTTTCTCCAGTCTCTCAGGTATGTTCCTCTGGAGAGGAACATGCTGTCCTTCAGCAGCTCCGTGCCTGCCTCCAGCCTGGCTGGCATCCCAGGCTGCTGTGGCTGAAGTGGGGCTGAATGCTGTGTGGTGGTTAGATATTCTCCTGTAGCACTTGCTGCACGGCTGACAGATGCCCTGGCTGTACGATGTTCTGCACACATTTCTAGTCTAAAGAGTCTGTTAGCTTGAGTCCTTTCAGGCTTCTTGCTGGAATAGTGTTTGTGTAATTGGCTGATTAACAAGGCTTCAGGCAGGCATGAACCAAGGGCCTGACAGTAAGTGGCTTGGATGCTCATGCAGGGTTTGGAAATACGCATAAATTAAAACTTGTAGTAAAGGCTTAACTGTTCAGATATGGTATTCTTTCTCCCCAAGGTTGGGTACACAGTCACTTAAGATAGAGGCTTCCAGATATTTGTGTGTACTTATAGAATAATTGTTTTTAAAAGTGGAAATAATCTGTATTTGCTTTTCCTAGTGGATATGATGTACGTAAGAAAAGACATTAGCTTAACTAGTAAATCCTTTAGATTGCAGACGGTCACTGTGGCTGGATATCACTGCACACTATCATAAGCAGAAGCTGCAGTGATGTAGTGCACTGTATTTCTGACTAAAGATTATCTCCTTAACTCATAGCTGGAAAGCAGACATTTGGTCTAATGTGTGAAATATTGCTGAAGATAGAATCTGAAGGGCAACAACGAACTGTCTGTGGTAAAGGGGGCAGTAGCTGGACTATGCTGTCATATGCACAGATGTAGGCTTCAATGTCAATTTGACAGTGTTAAGCCCTGTCTTTGCACACAAAAAGTGCTTTGAGGTACAGAGGCACTTGAAGAGGAGGTATCTAACCATCCTGTGTAGAGCTGGCTTGGTTCGTGGGTGCTTCAGAAGTTGTGGTGCCAAAGGGCAATGGGAGTGCCAGTGCTGAGCTGGTGTCAGCCAAGGAGTGTCCAGGCATGGAGGGCCAGGCTAGCAACTTCTGACAGAGTGAGGAGGAAACCTTGCCTACCAGACCTTTTCCAAGTCAGTCTTGGGTTTAGCCTTCCCACCTATCTGTTTAGCAAGGGCTTAGGTGCCACCTTAGTGAAGGAGTAACAAAGTCAGGACATCCCTGCAAGGCATAATGCTGAGCAGCCAATTGTGTGTAAACTCATCCTTTTTAATTAATTACCTGGTGTTTTAGTTTCTCATGTATCAGAATTGATTGAATCTTACCTTTTTAAAGAATGATGCTTGCTTGCATAAATGATATGCCTACCAAAAATCAAAGTAATCTCAAGTGTGCTAACTGATTATCTTATGCAAATTATCTTAAGTTTATCTTGGGTAACACTCCTGTTTCATTCTAGGGAGGATAAAGATGCACTTTGAAAAGCTGACTACCATGGCTAAATGAATTACACCTTAACTGAGTTTTGTTTCACTGGGGGGGAGGTTGGGAGGGGTCGGAAGCGGGGGTTACAATTTAAACCAGTTGAGAGGGTGCAGAATATCTGTCTCAGTTACGCCTAAAAGATCAGTACAGCATCAAAGATAATTGCTGTTTAATGGCTGCTCAGAGATCTTTGTAAAGAGAAGCAATGACCAAGACATGTTTTATCGGTGTAGCAGTTTCTGCTGCAATGGGAATGTGGTGCAATCATTGTTGTATGATTTTAGTCAGCATAAAGAAACTTCTACAAAAGTCTCTTTAACACAGTGCATAATCACTGTAGCTCACAGGGGAGCATGTATTATTCGAGGGAGGATGGTTTATCTTGCATATCTAACATTTTTTCTAATTATAGAGCTTTAAACAGTGGCTAATAAAGCAAGCTACGCACCATCCTTTAAAAGCTACTAACTGCATTCCACTTCAGAGGAGTGGTGGCTTTCCTTCTCCACCAAATAGGGGTGTTTTCTGTAAGACACTGTCCACACTATTACGTGCATCCTTCATGCTAAATGCTGAAACTCTACCCACATCGAGATATGTTAATGGTGGATCATTAAATACAAGTCAAGCCTTTCTTATCTTTCATCTGCACTCTGGGAACAATTCATTCAGTGTGGTCTGACAATGTGTTGAATCGTAATGAGCCACTAAGGAAGAAGTATCTTTATAAAGTAGATGTTGCCTCTATGAAGGGTGGGTGCAGCTGACTCTAATGTCTCTCTACTGAACATAAATACTGTTCAGTTCCTAGCTCCTGTTTCCCTTATTTCCACTTCCACCCCTTTTCTTTGGCTTCAGCTGTAAATGTACAGCCTTGGTAAGGTATTAGTGGCAGCTTGGAATGACCAACTCTTTTGTTACTTGGGCTACTACTTAGGCAAAAAGAGACTTCATCAAATTCAGTATCACATTTGAGAGGTGTGAGTTGCCTCATTTTGCCAATTTTCTACTGGAAAGTAGAGCTAATAAATGAAAATGTCAAGGACCTCTTGAACCTCAGTGCTTCTTGATTAACAGATAAAGCTACACACAAAGAAGGCAACTGATGAATTTTCTTTACCCAGCTCCAAATGGTCTGGGTTTAGACAGAAAAAAAACCCCTTTCAATACAGACCTTGGAACATTGATTTTGATCACTCAATCTTTATTTTGTGTTACTGAACTGTGGGTCTGTATTCCCTCCCACCTTCACCCTTCTTACCCCTGTATGAAACCTCTAGCAAAAGGTGAGGTGAGAGAAGGGAAAGTATACCTCCCTAAAACAAGGTGTCTAGATAAAGTCACTTTGTACAGATAACTTGTTTATTGTATTTAAACTTGTTTCCTCAGTTCTCTTTCCTGCTACTATTTCCTATTGACTGCAACAAAATTTCGCACTTGTGAAGGTGCAACAAAGTAGTAAGGAGAAATTCAGGCCCAATAAATTCTATATGCTTTCTCCTGATGTAACCTAACTTAGATTTCATTGATAGGGAATAAAATCAACATATATTGTGGCATACTGTGTTGACTTAGAAGGTGATGCAACTTCATATGGAAATATTGGTGTTAAGAGTATTTATGGCAGGTTACTTGACCTGCTGCTGCTTCCCCTACTTAATAGTGAGGGAGCTGAAACTTGAAGAGGCATCTTAACAAGAAAATTATACAGTTATCTGTCTGAGATGTCTGCTTTGCAAAGCATGTAGTTATTTCTGGAGGGAATAAGCCTTCCTTCTGCAGTCTTCCAGATTGGTTGGACAAGTTGGATGCTTTAGGCGTAGGCTGCCAGAGAGTAGGTAGTATTGTTTGGGGAGCCTTGTTCTCCTGCTGCAGCCAAGTCTGATTGCTCCAAATGCCTTTTGCCTTGCACTCATCAGATTATTTCAGTGAACTTGATAGCTCTATTGGGAAGAGTGATGAGAAAGTAGAGTGCCCAGGCAGCCATTCAGGTGAGGTGCCTACGCTTTCCAGGACCTTAGCAAATCTTCTCTTTATACCCAGCAGTCTACACAGCCTCTCTGGACTGGGGATGTAAACTCTGCCCCTGAGCCTGATGAGCTGCATCTGCATTTTGCTCTCCTGTGATTGAGTAGTGAGGGGAAAGGCAGGGGGCAGAAAGCAAGAACCATAAAGAGATTTCTATTTTAGGTTCCCCGGACTAGTGCCAGCAAACATGTGTGTCACTATCTGTCACACAGTTCAGGAGTTTCTGTCCTACCTGATGAAGCAGAACTGTGTAAAAGCTGTTGTCACGGCTTATTTTCTGCTCAGGGAGGCTGTTTTGAATGAGGCGGGGTGGCTGTAGCAGATTTCAACATCATCCTTCAGAGGTACTGGGACAGTTTACCCAGTCAGCAGTTTCCTGTGGCACTTCCCTGGAGGACAAAAACTGTTTCTGGGTAAAAGCAAATATTGTTTGGCTTCCAGGCTTTCTGTACAGTATGGTAGTTTAACACTGGCAGTACAATCATTTGGCCAAAGGGGAGTTGCTTCCCACTAGAAGAATTAAAGCTTAGAGCAGCAGAATTTAATTATGTGTTGTCATCCACATTAAGCATTTGATTCCTTCAAGAGTGAGAAGCAGCAGAAGCTAGACCAATGTCTTTGGCTAAATGCAGCCTACATCTGCACAGGACAGGCCCATTTTCCTTCTGTGTGTTTTTGGACCCTTTTGACTGGGGGTGACACTAGTTAGGTACAGTTAGTAGCTGTTTCCAGACTTGGGCATGCCTTTGGAGCTCATGCATTCATTGTTTCAGAGCTGCTGGTTGGGATGCAGGTGTCTGCACAAGCCCTTTCTGCCAAAAGGCTGAAAATGAAATGAAAACTTCTCTGAAGAAAGAGCTGTTACCTTAGTTTAAATGTTTTGGGTGTGCTTGGGTGGTCTTCCAGCTATTTTGGGGGGGATCTCTTAAAAACATATTTCAGGACTAAGTGAGGTGGGCAGGAACCTTTCTTATTTGCATAGACTGCAGCTTCAGCACATGACTCTTAGCTGCCTGCCTCATGCTGGAGCTATTTGCAGGTGGACAAGTACTTGGTGGTGTCATCTGGGCTCAGTGGCTTGTAGGGTTTAGTCACAGTGGGAAGGGGTGTTTAGGGGAAGCTTGGAGCCCTCTGGGATGCTGCTAGTGCTCAGGGTCTCCAGCCACTTTTTATTGTATGCAGGTGCTGAAGGGTTTGAAAGACTAAGATGCTACCACTTCAACCTCTGAGAAGTTCAGGCTATATTAAGTAAAGGTAGGAAAATCCTGAGCTGAATTCTTCACTTGACAGCCACACTATGGCTGTAAGGACTTGGTGGGCTTGCAGATAGTGTAAGGATGGCTAGGTAACAGCTGTAGCTCTAATTCTTTTTAGGGGGTTGAAACTTAGTGGTAGATGTGTGCATATGAAGAAATACAGGTTAAAGAGCAAAATAGTGTAGGGAAAGAGCTGTGTGATATTGTCAAGAAGACTTTGATGTTATATATGGAAAACCATAAAAATTGCCCATTACCTTGTAAAGGACACTGAAGCATCCTTCTGTGCACTCCTCCTATGCTCAGCCTGAGCTGTCATGTTTCTGTCTTTGCTGCACTGATGACAGTCTACAAAATCCCCACTGGAGACAACTGTGCAGACACAAATGCAAGGGAGATCACATGCTTGTAAGAGTTAGCTCAGGGGAAAAACAATCAAGAAAAAACCCCAACAATAAAAAACAACAACAAATGTCCATTACCATGGCAGCTTGTTACCTGTTTTAACAACCTGTTACATGTTTTAACAATTCTTCAGAGAGGCTTGGACCAAGTGCAAGGAAAGCTTTGCCTAAAGCTCAGTTGCACTATGCCTCAGCTGCACGCTGCTAATAAGACAAAGACTTCAGTGGGGTTTACAAAGTTTTAGTAACAAGATACTTGCTGTCACTCTAAGTGCATTAAACATGATTTCTGATTGATCTACATGCATCTAAATACTTGTTTATAGAGGGTTTAGATATTGTGTTCTCAGAGTCTGACTGAATTACCATAATATGTACTTGCCAAGGCTTTGCACAGCCTTGAGGCTGAACTTACATGATGGCTTCTGAAATAAGGAAATAAAGGGGTTTGCTTTCTCAAGCAGCTAGGCTGTGAGGAAGGCAGAGGAGTGCAATAATGTCTCAGCTGCTGCTATCCCATTGCAAGTACTTTAAAAATGCACATGTGTGCTCTCTAGCAGTTACATGGTCAGAAAGCAGACGCTGGGATATTTCAGTACTGTTCTTCCAGGTCCTCACTGGGGCAGTGAAGGCATGTCAGTCATGGCAGACCCTCCTTTTGTCAAAGCTGATGTTGGAGAGATATTCAAAAGTAAGTTCCATGCTGCCTCAGGATGAAGTGCTATGCTGGATACTGCCTTTCATCAAGGATCATCTACTAGCTGATCAGGGACTTGGCATATCCCTGATTAAACACTCTTCCAGAAGGAGAAAATCTTCTGTTGGAGCCCTGGCACAAATATCATGGGTAATAGCTGGTTTTACAATTAGTTTCTGACCACAGTGCTTCATCTCCAGGGGTAAGATCTGTCTATTTCCATAAGCATTTGGTCTCTTGCATTTGAGAAAAAAGTAATCTTCATTAGTCTCTTTTTAAGGCATTGGATTTGACATAGTCAAACAAAATTATTAGTGTAATTTAACACAAAAAATGAGGATATCTGATCAGTGAAATTGCATGTGAAATATATGCAAGCATTCAAATCTTATTTTTAAAACTAGCCTTTTCTATGGAACAACACCCCCCCACATCTGGATTCTTGAAAGTATAATAATATTCATATGAATTCAGGGTGAGTTCTTTCAAGCTTCTCTTCTTTAGTTCACTCCAAAAATAAGGTGGTCTGCTTTGTGGGGATTGTTTTTGTTTGTGGGGTTTTTTCTATAGAGGGAGAGAGCTGTATTACCTGTGGCTTGGATTTCCCGATATTAAAATATTCAGGTTGTGTATGAATTTTTTAGGTTTTGTCTAGTTAATTTTTACTTTTTCATGGATGTGGGTTTTGTGGGGGTTGCAAATTCTGAACAAACATTTTGGTTGTCTTGGAGAGCAGATTTATGAAAAATATATCTGCCTACATTTTTATAGCTTCAGGGGAAAAAAGTATTGCCATGACTTGGAAGGACTTGAAGTTAGGACAGGTCATAATCTGGGGTCTAAAGCATTCTTTCTGCATACAGATTATCTTGTTTGATCTATGCAATTTATTTGCTTAAATGTCTTCCTTTAAAGCAGTGGTTCTGTTCAGTCTAGTTGGATCTAGTGCATCTGAAGAGTTACACTGACTGAAGAAATGCTCTTAGTTCTCTGCTCTTCTTTAGAGTTTGCCTCTGAAACAGGAAAAAAGAAAAATCCCTTTGGGCTTTTGGTGTCTTTTCTGCTAGTATCTAAACAGTATGGATGAGAAAAAGCATCTCCTTTGCAACCTTACTGCAGAGGAGAGGGAAATGAGATGGAATGAATGTGAGATAATAAGATAGAGGAGGACACAACAGGAGTTTGGGGTAGAAAAAGCAGTAAGGTGTACTTGGGAGGAAAAAAGTAGTGTGTGCTGGTATTGGGAACATGTTGCTGTTACAGGAGACCAGTTTCATTGGCAAACTTGAATCTGGATGCATTCAGCTTTTGAGTCTTTGGCTCAGACTACTCTCTTAATCTGGTCTCTGCATGTAACCACCTTTAGGTAACGTACCTGCAGTCCCTTGATAAAGCTGATGTCTGTACTGCTGCATGCTACAAAATTCTATACTTGTTCCTTAAAGTATGTGAGATCTAAACAAGATCAGAAATGTGTAGGGCAGAAATCAGGACCACAAAACAGTGACTACCCAGAGCTATCAGCATTCTAGAGCAAGTGGTTTAATCTTGAGGTGGGTTGTCGGGAGTCTTTTAGATTGAGGTATTTGACCTGGTTGGAGTTCCTTGTAGTGAGTCACACCACAGAGGTAAACCCAGGCTGAACTACTATAAGCAGTTCTTTCTTCTGCTAGCTGTTCAGCTTTTTTCTTTGTTTTCCAGTTCCTTTAAAACATGACTTCAAGCCCTGAAGAGAGAGGAGGAGGATCTTGGAAAATCCCCAACTTCAGAGAAGGAAACTTTGGTGTTGTAGGATGAAGGTGGTAAAACAAGAGCTGTGTAGGTGTACGCATCAAGAAATGGTCCAGGAGCAAGTTCACATGGATGAAAATCCAGAGGGAGCTCAGCAACTCTGCTCGTCAGTACAGCTGGGACAAGGAGGAGGCCAGCTCTCAGATGCAGCACAGTTGCCCAGTGACCAGCAACCCCAGGGAGGGGACAACGTCCCTGTGCAGCTGCAAAGACAGACAGCTCAAGGAGACATGGCCCCAAACACAGGACCACAACACACGAACCATGGGTCGAATGCCCCAGAGGTGGTTGTGCATGTGCAGCCTCAGAAGCTAAGCCAGGGGTGGGGGTCCCCAGAGGTGACTGTGCAGGTGCGGCCTCAGAGCGCCAGCCCAAGATGGGAGGCCCCGTCAGTGACTGTGCAGGTGCAGCTACAGCAGCAGGGCCAAGGGCCAGCTCTCCCAGAAGTAACTGTACATGTACAGCCACAGGAGCAGCGACAAGGTATGGCTGGCATCAAGGTCACTGTGCAGCTGCAAATGAGCTGTGACCCAGAAGAGGTAACATGCCTCCAGAAACAAGGTGAGGAAGTGTTAGGGAATGGAGAGCAGCTGACCCCAAAACAAAATGAGGGAGAGGAAATGGCAAGATCTGAAGGTGAGAGAGAACTGGCTGTGGTAGGGCTTGTGCCACAGGAACCTTTGAGCCAAAAGCAGAATCAAGAAGGAGAGGTGACAAAACACCAGGATCAGAGCCAAGGAGAAGAAAGAACAGAAGTGGTGGAGCTGCAGGAGACACAGGCTGGAGACAAAGCAGACCTGGATGGGATGGTGACAGAGGAGCAGCTGCAGGACCAGAGCCAAGAGCAGGAACAGCTAAAAGAAGACCTGTCCCCACAAGAGGGAGGTCAAAGTGCTACAGAGATGAGGCAGGAGCAAGATGATGCCCAAAAAGGGTCCAAGGGGATGACTGAAATCCAGAAGGAAGATCTGGGGCAAGAAGTGCTTAAGAAACGTCCACGAGAGACTCCAAATTATTTTGTTGCTATTCCAATAACAGATGATCAGGTATTTTCTAGTAGCTGTACTATGAAAACAATAAAGCCCTTAAATCCGAAGCTAAGCATAAGTTTAAAGTTACATTGCATTCAAAGCTTGTTAAGAAGCCAGGAGTGACGAAATCTTACTCCCCTACCTGAAGTGGTTGTCTGGGCCTGGCTGGGTTGGAGTTAACTTCCCCATAGCCGCCCTCATAGGCGCTCTGCTTTGTATTTGTAGCTAGAACAGTGTTGAAAACAATGATGCTTGAGCTACTTGTAGGGGGGAAAAAACCCCAACCTTTGAAGATTGCTGTTGTTCTTTCTATAAGGTATAAGTGGATGTGTCTCTCCTCAATATCTTCCATCCTGTAATCTTTTTCCAGATGAAAGCAGTGGTTTTTACCATCTTGCATTGTCCCATCTTATGCTGTTTTACAGCCATATCTAGTACAATAGTATTGACTTGTTTGTTCAGCTCCTTCCCCACTGAAGCTGACAATGGAGGATGAGAATTTCCTTCTCTTCCATAGAGGATTATATAGAATTTATCTATTCTCTCTTCTGTCTTTCACCCAACAAATTTACCCTGACATTTTAGGTAGACAGTGAATTCCAAGCAGCGTCATGTGGAGCCTACATGCTCATACTTTGTCCAGGTATGCTATAATCTGTGATTTCCATGTTAGCAGCAGTGTTGAAAAAACATCAGAATCCTTCATCTTCATACAGTTAAAGCACAGCAAACAGCAAAAATCAAAATAGAAATCTTTTCTTCTAGAGGCTTTGTGACAGACCTCTAAGGCATTACAGTTACCACAGCAAATGTTTCTTTAGAGATATGTCACAACAGTCTTGTAGGACTTGGATACTACAGGCAGTCTTGTGATCCATAGAAGTAAATTCCAAAAGTGATACAAAACCTGAAGAGAGAGATTTCAGACTTTATTCTTTAGTTATGTATGATTTGTTTGCAGCCCCTAACTTCTGCATAACCATCTCTTAGTCTTTATAAAGTAAGGGGGAAGATACTGGCTCACCTTGGCCTACATATTCCTATTCTGCTGATAAGTATTTTGAAGCCCACGCACAACTTTCTGAAAGACTACAGTGTCTTGTTCCCAAAACAGTGCTGTCAGTATCTATATGAGCAAGGTGTTTTACCCTTTAGCCTCCCATAGACAACTGACTTGCTGATGACAAAGTTTTGTTAGCAGCTGCTCATGGTACACAAAAGCAAATAGAGCCCTCACTTTGTACCAGCACCCACTGCACCCCTCCTTGTGGGGATTCTGCTCTTGCTACTGAACAGCAGTATCATGCCCCAGGCTGTAGACCTTCAAGTAGGAGCAGCAGGTGGCTGCACTCGAATGTTGTATGCAGAGAAGAGAAAGAAAACTTTTGGGGTGCAAAGAGAAGCAGCACTGCTCCATCTGATGGGGGCAGGCAGAGGGAAAGTCTTAGTTTGAATCGGTAACTGCTGTGTCAGAGCTAACACGGGCAGCACTGAGGAACAGCATATAAATTGTGTGAATTAATATTTATTATGTTAATGTAAAAGGCAACAAATGAGTATTAACTTGTATGAAGGCAGTGAAAACATAACCTTCGGCTACCAGCTTCTGCCATTAGTTTAGGGTGCTTTTTCCAATGAACCAAATGGATCTTGTTAGTTGCAATATATAACTTGATTCCTTTTTTCTAGCTTAGATTTCCATGTGCTATCTGGCATGCCTGTATTTATGCTGTTGAAAGGCAATAATTAAGTAGGATGGCTGTATCTGTTGTACATCTTTTTTTTTTTTCTTCTTTTTTTCCAGTGTGACAAGCAGCTGCAGTACAGTAGCTTCCTTTGGCAGGCTTTTGAGTTTTTGTTTTTACCTTAGTTAAGTGTAGAAACTCTTGTGTGTGTGTTAGAGGGAGATGTCAAAGGTGCCTTCCTCTTGGTAGGCAATTATTTGCTCTGGCTTTGCCTGGAGTGGAATAATCTCTGAAGGTTATCTGGAGGATGGCCTCGTATAACTTTCAGTGATTCCTACATATGACTGGCTTGCGCATCCATATCTACAGTGCAGAGCACATCAGGAAGATAAATGCCAGGAAGGGAAAATAACTGTGTAAGCTGAAGACAATGTTGGCAGAGGAACAAATGGGTATGAAGTGGGCAAAGAATAAATCTAAGCTGGAAACTAGAAAGTTTCCTGCCATCTGAGGAATGAGATCATGGAACAGCTTGAGGGGACATGAATGCCTAACTTATTCCGCTGTTTTAATGAGACTTGAGTGTCCTAATATACAGCCTGTGACCACATCCTGTACAGTTCTGAATGTCCTTCCCTTCTTTCTCCCTTTCTCCTTTCTTCTCCCTCAAGAGATTTGCTTGCTCTCACACCGGTTCTGGTAATCCGGCAGCTCTGATATTCCTGGCTGGGTGCTCTGCACAAGATATTCCCAGTTTGTCCTAAATTCTACCTTTAGGGGTGTCTGTGATCTGGCACAGCCCTGGGTGAGGCTCTGAAAGGAACACTGAAGGGTACAGTACTGTAGGCCTGGTATACGTAATGTGAAGAGTGAGTAAATAAGTGTAAAATTGTGTGTGTGTGTGCGCATCCATATAAGCACATATAATGCATTTTGTTGACAATTTCAGATGCTTTTACCTCAAAGCAGATGTTCCTAACTTCACTGAACATACAGTATGGTTGCCTGTTACAATGTAGTCCTGTAGTCTGCTACAGAAAGGTTTTAAAAGATGTTAGGGGTTTGGGTAGAATTAATTTCCCTTCATTTTAAGAGAGCTCTCCAGATGACAGGGCCTAGGGCTGTGTCTATTTCTCTCCCTTTCTACAGGACAAAGGAAAACCCTTGTTGCAGTCCTGGTGGGTGCAGCAGCCCCTTTCCCTTTGTGTCTAGCAGGGCTCCTGGAAGCTGGATGCCAGCCTCCAGCAAAGGGTATGGGATGGGGTGGATCTTAAAATGTCATGGTGTCAGGCTTTCAATACTCGGTTACAAGTGTTTCCTTCCTGTCCCTAACCCCAAATAAGCAGCCATGCCATCAAAACCACAGCATTTATAGAAAAGTGCTACAGGCTTATCCACGAACATGTAAAGATGAGTAGAGGTAGACTGTTCCCATGGGAGAAGCAGAAAGTTCTGAAGACACTTATGAGCCTGGCAAAAAAGGTTAAGAAAAGACATTAAAATTGTTTTGCAACAGTTAGATATCTACACGAAGGAAACGCACTCAAAGTTGGCTTCCCAGCTGCCTGAGCCTCTAATTGAGGAGACAAAAAGATCTTTGTATTTCAAGAGTGTTCTTAGAAAGATTGGACAAGGGAGAAGAGCATGAGGCTGTTTTTTGGAACTGCTGTCAATACATAACCTAGTCTGTTGAAGTAAAGATTTTGGTTTGTGTGGTCAGGCAACGTGATGACTTGAATCCTGCTCAATGTTTTCATGATCTAAATAGCAGGCCATAATGCACTGTGCCTCAGTTGCAGTAGGAATTACATGAGTCACTTCAGCGATGTGTTGTTCACAGTGACAAATGTACTGTAAGAGTCTGTGAATTCAGAGTTTTCTGTTTGTATCTTCAAATGGATTCTCATAATTGTGTGAAGCTTTATCCTGACATTTATCAAAAACCTGTTACACTAATCTCTTTTGCCGTGCAGGTTGTGGGACTATTTACTGGACTGTACAATGACTGAGGCTTTATGCAGAAAGATTGCAAAACAAAAACATATTGACCCAGCTATTTCTAGCTATGTAAGAATAAAGTGGAGCTCTAACATGTGTGAGCACCTAGGCATGTAAGCCAGAATTCGCTCAGTGAAATAATCTGAAAAATCTATAAACGACTTGGCCGTAACAAAGTCTTCCACCAGGTCTTTTGTCCCTGTGTGATTGAATTCTTCTCCTTCCTGCCCTATTCCCATGACTGGCTTATAAACCTTAACAAATCATTTTGGAAGAAAAAAATCATATATAAAAATCTTTCTTCGGAATCAGTTGTGTAAAGGCACAGAGAGACCCAGAAGGGCCAGAAACTCACTCTGTGTGTTTTTTAGAAAATACCAACTTGCAAAACCAACATGTTTACACAGTTGACTGCCTTTGTTTGCTGTTACAGTTTCCTTTTGGGAAGAAATATCAGTTTAATCTGTGATCAAACTTGTAATCAGAAAATGGTGTAAGTTTAATTATGGAAATGCTATTCAATTTCCACAGTCTATTAACTGACAACTGCATGAAGATCCATTAATATTTACAGGGTTGTGCGCTTTCTTTTAACATGCTAAGGGTCAGATTGAGACCTACTGTAAGATCTAGGGGTGCTGGCTCACATGTGAGCTATGAGTTTAGCCCATAGGCTTTAAGGAAAACAGATTGATCAATTTCTGAAAAAATTGAAACTCAAAGTTGTAATATGATAGATCTGGGACTTTTTTGTGTATTCCTGGCTTAAACTTGAGTTTCATTTTTGGATTTGTAAGGGTTCAGCATTCTGAATTCTTCCAGTAATACCTGGGCACTCTACAGTGAAAACTTATTTCTCTGTCTTCTGTGTACTGCATTTCAGATTTTGGACAGAATTGAAGATGTCAAAGAGCTAATATTCACTAAAGAACCTGACCTGGTGAGAGCTTTTCTTCCTGTTCAAACTATGCACCTTACTATAATAGTAGCTCACTTGGGAACAGAAGAAGAAGTGAAAAAGTAAGAATACTGCAAAATTGAAATGCTGCTAATTTTTCTGTAAATGTGGTAGCCTTACAGCTGTTGTGAATAGTGATGTCTTTGTAGATCCTACACACATTTTTTCTTAGATTTTTTTTATCAGCTTCTGGCTTGTTCTCAATATCTGTGAGGAAAGATCTTTATGAAAGCTAGGTGTGAGGCTTCAGAGGTTGAAATTTTGTCTATCTGCCATGGGGTGAAGAGAAAAAGCAGCATGGCAACAAAAATAGTGTTACTACTGTGTTACTGTATTCCTGGCATAAACTAACTCAATAGATATCAAGTTCCCCGAGCTGCTGCCTTTTGAAAAAACACAGCTTTTTGAGTCAGCTGTGCTTGTATCAACTGGAAAATGTTAGCTGATCGGGCATCTTACATTAAACCCACCTGCCTAGTTCATTTCCAAGCTGTTCTCTTGTCTAACTCAAGCTGTGGGCTGTTGCTGAAGCCCTGTGAGTTAAGATGGAGATACCAAAGACAACTAAAACAAAGCCATACAGTGGTTGCGAAGGCTAGAGCTGCTAGAAAAGTCCAGAAAATAGAGGCAGCATGTTGCAGGCTTTTTCTTTAAGCTTTATCCTATGACACCACACTGGGAAACCTGAGACTCCTTGGCAGGAAGAGGCAGGAGGGAAGGCCCTTGGGTATCTGGGAAGGCATTGTGTGGTAGAGGTGGAAAGCTTGTGACAGTAGCCCCTGTCACCAGGGGCTTTGGCACACATCAGCAAGGGAATGAAAAACAGAAAGGCCATAACACCGTACAGGTGTGACACAGGAATTATTTGGGCATAATGTCTAGCTGGAAAGATGTTAAAAGAACCAATATGACTAGAAAAAACCTTCTACCCATAGAGGCAGCAACAGCTAAAAAGGATTGAGATGCATATGACAGGTTTGTATGTGCCTTACCTCAAAATTACCAGCTTTATTATACATTCCAGAGGCTTTTTCAGAAGGTCTGAGGTGAAAAAGATAGGAAGGTTATTACATGTGCTAAGGAGCCTGCATGCAGAAGACACCAAGGATAGTAATTCAGTCATAAAAACCTGTGCCAGTGCTGCTGACTGGGCAGGCTGTCATCCAAGAGGATAGGAAGCTAGCGGAGAGCAGTAATCAAAATGGGAATCAATTGGTTAGGGAGGTGAGTCAAGCTAAGTGGTGTTAATGAACTTAAGAGTGGATGTGTGCCTGTAATATAAAAATAATGGGCATACCTAATGAAAAGCAGATCTTCCTTGCCAAATGCTTTTCATCCTTTATCTTCTACCTGCCTGCAGAGCCCTGCTAAATGAGGCTGTAGTTCAGTGACTACTGTGCTGTCAGGTGAAAGACTGCCTCAAGGTGTTAGGCCAAGTATTTCTCACTTCTCAAGCTAATAACACTGCTGAAACAGCTGGCCCAGCCCCTCTAGAGGGAGGGAGGCATCTTCACATCTCATGGCAGAAGTTGTTCTAGCAGCATTTAAAGGCGGCTTAGACATTACGGACTTAAAAGATGGGCTTCATTAGACTTGCTTGTGGAAGAAGCAAGGTCCTCTGTAAAGAAATCATTCCCTTCCCACCTTCAGTCCTGTCCTCACCAAATCTTCACCTGCAGAGTCCACAGGAGTCTCAAAGAATTATAGGATATCGGATTGTAAGGGGCCTCAAGAATCATATGGTCCAACCTTTCATGGTGAAAGCTCTGTCTAGACAAAAGCACCATCTAGACAAGATGGTCCAGTACCTCATCCAGCCAGATTTTAAGGGTCCAATGTTGGGGAATCCACCACTTCCCTGGGCTGACTATTCCAATGGCTGATTGTTCTCATTGTGAAAAATTTTCCTCTTACGACCAATCAAAATCTTCCCAGGAGTAACTTGCATTTGTTACCCCTCATTTTTGCTATGTGACTCCTTGTAAAAAAAAAAAGTCTCCATATTCTTTGTAGCTACCCTTTAAGTATTGAACGTGGTGATGAGGTCACCTCTCAACCTCAAGGATGAACAAACCCAGATCTCTCTGCCTTTTCTTATATGGCAGGCTCATATGATCATCTTTGGCCCTTCTCTGGATCCTCTCCAGCCTGGGCACATTAGTTTTTGTATAGTGGGGACTAAAAGTGAATACAATATTCCAGGTGTGACCTGATCAGCACTGAGTAGGGTGGGATAATGACTTCTCTATCTCTGCTGGTGATGCCCCTGTTGATGCAGCCCAGCATCCTGTAACTCTCTTTGCTGCTGCAGCACACTGTATGCTCACTGAACTTGTCTACCAGGACCCCCAGGTCCCATTTTACAGAGCTGCTCGCCAGCCAGGTGGATCCCAGCTTGTGCTGCACGCCTGGATTGTTTTCCTAGGCACAAGACCTTATGTTTGTCCTTGTAGAATTTCACAAAGTTCTTGTAAGCCCACTCTTTCAGCCTATCCAGGTCTTCCTGCAGGGTGGCTCTCCCTTCTGAAGTGGCTAATTTTCCCACTCAGTTTGACATCATCTGTGAACTTCATCAGGGTGCACTTGGTCTCATCCAGATCAGTTATCAGTGTTAAGCAGCCTTGACCCCAGTGTAGATCCTTGGGGGACCCTGCTTGTGACAGGTTGCCAGTTTGAAAGAGCTATACCACCAATCTCTGTGTGTGGCCTTTCAACCAGTTCCCCACCCAACACATGGGGCAGGGAAGTTAAGACCATAACATCAGTTTCTTCAGGAGAAGGCTGTGGGAACCTGTATGGAAAGCTTTGGAGAAATGCAGGTAGACAATGTCTGCTGCTTGTACCACATTAACTGAGCAAGTTACTTTGTTATAGCAAGGAGTCAGGTCTGTCACACACAATTTGCCCTTGGTGAATCCATGCTGGTTCTTCCCAGTCATATGTTTCATTTGACTTGTGCTAGCCCTCAGGAGGATTGGATCCATAACTTTTCCAGGGAGTGATGTAAGACTACTGGGACTATAATTTCCTGGAACCTGCTTTAAGCCCTTCTTGTAAATGGGGGTGACGTTAACCTTCTTCCAGTCTTCTGGGACATTCCTTGGTCTGACTTCTCAAAGATTATGGAGAGCAGCCTTACAACAACATCATGTTCCTAGCACCCTGGGGTAGATATTTTCAGTGCTCATCGATTTGTTAAGGGTCAAACTCCTGTAACAGTTCACATATCAACTCTTCCTTCACTGATGGCAGGTCCTTTTTTGCACTGACCTGGGTTTTTGTTCCCAAGCCCTGTGGCCCAACAGTTCTGGTAAAAATGAAGGTGAAGAAAGTGAGAACCTCTGTCTCTTCAGCATTGTTAGCGAGCAGTTCATCCCTCCTGTTTAACAGTGAGCTAATATTATTCTTCTGCTTGTTTTGTACCTGATGAACTCTTTCTTGTAGTTTTTGGCCAATTTTGATCTGAACTGAGGTTTTGCACTTTTAACTGCATCTCTGCATGCCCTGTCAATGCCCTTATGGTTCTCAACAGGTATTAATCTGCTCTTCCATCTCTGGTACACTTTCATTTTGATTTTGAGGAGACTCCGATGCTTGCAGTTAAGCCAAGGGGTTTTTTTCTTTGTCTACTTCCTTGCCTTTAAAAGGGATTAACTGATTTTGTGCTTCCAGAAGGGTGTTGGAAAAACTTCCAGTGCTCACTAGCTCCTTTATCCTTCATAGAAGCCTCCCCCAAAATCCTCCCCAACTAAGCTCTGAGCGAGCTGAAGTTTGCTTTTCTAAAATCTAAACCCTTTGCCTTCATACAAATCTTCAGCATGCTCAGCAGGATCCCAAGCTGCTCAATATCATGATCACTGCAGCCAAGGCTATCACTAACTCAGATACTGCAAAGTAGATTTTCTTTGTGAGTAGCAAGTCCAATAGTGCCTCGTTCCTGGTTGGCACATCTAACACTTGAATGAGGAAGCAGTCCTCTATGCATTCCAGGAACCTGATGGATGACATGAGCTGATGTATTTTCTTCCAACAAATGTCTGGGTAGTTGAAGTCAGCCATAAGAAACAGCTTCTGTTGACCTGAAGCTTACTTAAGTGACTCAATGCTTTGTTGGCATTAATGTCTTGGTTTGGTGGTTGGTAGCAGATGCCTCCTCCAAGACTGCTCCCCACACACTTGGAAACAATCCCTCTGATCTTGACCCAGTGACATTTTCTAGGACTTTCACAATTGCTTCTACACACTTAAGGCTCTCCTTAACATAGAAGTGGAGAAGTGGTATTCTTCTTCCTTGCTTATCTTTATGAAACAGTCTATAGCCACTTATTGTGATCCTCCAGTTATATGAGTTGTCTCACCATGTTTCAGTTACTCCTATGACATCACAGTTTTCTGACTGGGTACAGAGCTCCAGTTCTGCCTGTTTCCCAGGCTGCATGCATTGGTATACATATGCTTGAAGTGATTGGTCTTCTGGCTCTCATCTCGGAAGGCAGCTAAGGAACATTTGCTGCTCTGGTTGGCCTGGCTGATTTCCCCAGTTGGCTGCAGTGGCATGAGCACTTGCCACTTTGGACCTTGCCCCCCAAGTCCTTCACTTCAAAGCTTGCATTGCCAAGGTGGCTAGGCTGCTGCTAAAGATTCTCTTGCCTCTTTTTGAGCACCAATGCTTTTTACTTGTATCACCACGGCTTTGCAGTCTTCCTTGATTCTGCCCAGGCTCCAGCTTAGTGGCATTTGTGCCTACATGAAAGAGTAGCAATGGATAGTAGCCTGTGCTATCGACAGGTTGTGGCCCCATCTCAGCAACATCTCAGACCCTAGTTTCAGGAAGGCAGCATTCCTCTTGTAACTCCCTGTTAGGCTGACAGATGGGCTCCCCAGTGCCCCCCAACAGAGTCACCCACTACTAACACTCATTGCTTCCTTTTGCCATATCCACTGTATGCTGCTGGTACAGTTTCTCCTTGTAGACTTTGTTTGTGGGTGTCTACAGCTGTTAAAGCTTCACATTTATTTTTTTGTTGTAAAGAAGCAGCTCCTGTGTCATAATAGCTGAAATAACTCCTCTGTAGTAGTGAGGATTGCTCATCGTGTTGACTGTTGTTGGTTGAAGTGGCTTTTGTGTGCATGAAATGTACTTTTCTAAAGGGACTAGTTTGTGCTATGAGAGTTGTAGTGCCCGATTTCTATTTGGATAATGTTATGCAATTCTAAGTTGGGTTTTTTGGGTTTTTTAAACAAATTAATTTAGTCAAAACTTGTTCTAGGTGTAATGATAAAGTAAATGTGGGTACAGGAGCCACAGAAACTGATGGGATGAGTGTCCTGTAGTCCTTAGTTATGCAGTATTTCTTTAAGTACAAAGTGTTAGAAGGTTTCTGCTCAAGCTTAATTTGAAGACTGACAGGATCTTGAGGAACCACAGTAAAGAGGGGGACCTGTAAAATTTCAGGAGGTGTTAAGCTGCTGAAAGACTCGCCCATCTACATTTAGAAACTTAGATATTTCCTGTGGGGTTTATTTAAGAAAAATGGTTGGATTTGAAGTATTAATGTCTTTGGCTATTTCACTTTTTGGAGATATTTATGTGCACAGCAAGATGTACATCAAAACTTTATTGAAATGGGATGTACAGCTCCCAACGTAGGCATCAGTGTGATATTTTCCTAGCTATCCTAAAATAGAATATAATGGAGACAAATGGTAAATGTTCTTCAGGTGGGAGAATGAGTTTATTTTGGTTTAAGAATAAAACTAGTGAACCAGTTGAAAATGGTGACAATAATGTTTTAAACTATATGACACAAATATAAATTCAGTTTTATCCTTTTTGACTCTTTAGCAGCATATATTTATGTAGCTTTTTCTGGTATGATAATGACTTGAACAGTCGTTTTGCAAGTTGATGTGGTTTTGCCCCAACTGGTAGCTAAATACCATACAGACACTTGCTCACCCTTCCCTCCCAAGGGCACAGGAAAAAAACCCTTGTGGCTTGAGGTAGAGATAGCTTAATAGGGTAACAAAGGAAGAAAATAATAATAAAACAAATGCAATTGCTCACCACAACAGAAGGAGGGGGGAAAAAAACCCCAACTTGACACCAAATCTGTTTCTGAGCAGTGAATCTGCCCCCTGGCAGCTTCCCCAGCTATATACAGAGCATGACACTATATGGCATGGAATATCCTTTGGCCAGCCTGGGTCACCTGTCCTGGCTGTTCTCTCCCAGCTTCTTGTGCACCTGGCAGGACATGGAAAGCTGAAAAGTCCCTGGCTTAGTGCAGACACCACAGCTACCTAGCAACAGCTAAAAACATCACTGTTACCAACATTCTTCTATTATGTTCGTACTAATCCAAAACAGCTGCTAGAAAGAAAATTAACTCTCTGACAAAACCAGGACACTAGCACAACTCCCTTCTAATATATATATATGCTAGAGTTTAAGTTGGTGAAAGACATAATGCATTGGACATGCCTGTGCATCTTCAGGTACAAAAGCTTGAGCATGGAAACATAGTGTGGTTGTTACTTTGCATAGCAGTCAAAATCAAGTATATTTTCTGGTATTGAAAAAAACCTAGCATGATTTCTATATGTAATAATCAAATAACTTTCAGAATATGTGTATTTTAATTTTTAAGGGCTGTTCTGGCGCTGAAGCGAAGCAAGACTAAAGTGGAAGCCATCTTGCAAGGGAAAGTCCTTAATATGACATTCCATGGGATTGGACAGTTTAATAATCAAGTGATATTTGTGAAAATGCATGAGGAAGACCAAAAAATGCTGAGCAGAATTGCAGGTAAGTACCTAATCTGACACTTGCTTGTGGCAAACCAGGTTTTAGAGTCCGTTAGCTCTTGTAAGCACTGGCCTGAGCTGTTGTGCGTGGCCATGATGTGGTTGCTGCACCCCATCTGCTTCAGCTATTGTTAAATATAAAGCCGATAACTGGGACCCTGCAGAGAAAGAGCTAAAACAAGCTCCCTGTATGTTTTGGCACAGGTGAGATGCGCCCAGGTTTGACATGTCAAGGTCACACAGCAAGGCTATTTCTAGTCTGCCCTGCCATCAGGATCTCATGAACCTGTGGGGTCTTCAGAGTGACATGTCAAAACTGGGATTCTGTTCACTCTAGGAAACTGGAAACGTTTCACATGTCGGCCCCTGCTGAGTTTACAAGAACTTCCTTTAAATTGAAGCACGCATGAAAGGAGTACCTCTGGGACAGGAGGTGACAGATAGCAATGTCTCCCTGCACATGTGTGTGTAGCACCAGCAAATCAGTCTTTTGCTTCTACTGTAAAATGGAACAGAAGTAGGAGTAGCTTGTGTCCTCTGCTCTAACTTCCCAAGCACTGATAGGTTTGTGAAGATGTTCTAGACCTTTGACTTGCTTACCTGCATCTGAGCAGAGTTCCAGAAGGGCTCTCCTTCCCCTCCCTTGGTCTCTTTTTCAGAGCTGCTTTAGCCTGCAATGCAGAACCCAACCTGGGTCCTGGGCTTCCTTTTCCAACAGAGCAGAAATAATCAATATACTTTTTTCTTGCTATTTTCATACTAAGCAAAAAGGACACATAGGTCAACTAATGCTTCTCAAAAAGGCATGTAGTACAAAGACAGTATGCAATCTTCAAAGGATATGAATTTTCAGAACAGTCCATTTTCTTTTTGAAGCTGCTTCCCACCTACTTGTTTGATATAATAGTCCGACTCTCTCTTGTTTATCTTCCCTCTTAAGTAGTCAGTGTTGCAACTAGACAGAAGATGCCTCTTAATAGGAATAGTGTCTTTGCCTCAGCTAAATAAAATTAGCCACTTTGCTATCCATTACCTTTTGTTTGACTCGGCCTTCGTTACTCTTATTGTTTCATCCATGGCAAAGATAATTTTGACTCAAAACTGCTGTACTTTTGTTGAAAGTACTTTGATGTTGTCCCTACTTAGGAGGATTAGTCTCAACAAACTTCCCCGTGTCCAAATTGCTTCTTCCAAAGTCTTTAACACAAAATAATCTTGACTGGAAGATGACTAAGTAGAAGACATGTGATGAAATATCCTTTAAGATTGTATTTGGCACATGCCTGTCCACAGCATATATATATTTGAATGCCACCAAAAGAAGGGACTGTTTTGCTGCACCCCATCTTAGCTCTCTCCTCATTTACTTCTGAAAGATGCAGAAGTGAATATCTCCTTTCTCTTCCCTGACTACTGCTGTTTTTCCCTCTACTCATTGTTTTGCTTAACAGAGAATTTTATTCCAATGAATCATAGCATACAAGATCAACCTTTATCGTGCTATTTTAGCACCAGCAGAAATGTTTAATTTTGGTTCTGCAGAATGTGAGCTGTGATGCTCTCTTATTTTTCTTTCTTCAATGATACTGGAACTGCATTAACTCTAAAAGCCATTACAATGCTGGGTGGCATATCCTTTCTCTTCTCTGAATAAACCTGCATCTTTATGGTTCTAGAAGCCTGGTGTCTAGCTCCTAATCTGAACCCTGTTCTTAATGAGATGGAGGAGAAAAACTTTTGATTGCAAGCCCCAGGAACATTCTGTCAGTAATTCTGTGTTTTTAACGTAATATGATTGTTCACTGATTGCCTGAAATACTTCCTTGACTGGGAGACAAGCTGCCAGTTTTCAAGCAGATAACTGTCACCAATGGTTTTGTTATTCAGAGAGATGTAACTTCCAGTGTTGTTCTCCTTTCAGCATAACTTCTGACAATTTCTAGAACTTACTGAGTCCAGGGATAATGTAAATATGTATTGAAATCTATCCTTCTAATGACATCTCAGAATAAATGTTTTTCTGTGTGTTTTCTCCCACCCCTTCCCCTCAGCACAGCAATTGAATTAATTGTTATACAATGAGTAGGGGTTTTTTTTCCACTACCTTTTAGTCAATATTTCTGATTGCTCATGGGGTAGGTGTGGATTTTCAAATGCTGCCTTTTCAAGCAGAATGATGGGTGAACAATTTGACTGGCAAAGTTCAAGCTACTCCTGCCAACAGCTTCTGCATCATCACGCCCTTATTGATGATTTGTCAAAATGAGTTGAACAGTTCAACCTGCTCTAGTGAAGTTTTTGAACCTCTGAAGCATTTCTGGCATTAGAAAATATAAAAGTAGGTGGCTGGCTCTTCATGTGCTTTCATTCCTATATCTGGACTTTAGTTTTGAGGTGAAATTATCTTCAATTAATGGCAGTTAGTTGGTAAGTACTGAGCATTGCTAGGCTTCTTTTACTGTCAGTGACCTTTTCTGTGTTAAAAAAGGGGTACTGCTTAAGATGTCTAGGAATTTTCTTAGGATGTTTATGAAAAGTGTTAGAGAAGAGTGTCTGGAAAATTAAGTGCCATCCTAACATGAGCAGGACATCGGCTACAAGCCTTGTTCCTAAACAGACTTGAAGAGAATTCCTAGCCTTGATTTTTCTCCCTTCATCAGCCTTTGTGACACCACTTTTTAGTAAGACCTTCACCTTGCAGTAATAACTCCTTTCTGTTCTTCGATAGGACTGGTGCTCAGTAGTGAACGTAAGGATATGCCATGTTTGGTTGGTTGGGTTTTTTGTTACCTTAAATTGTATCTTGCTGCTTTTTGTGCATCTAGAGGATGCTATTTGCACAGATGTGTGGGGCAGGACCTTTTCCTAGGAGGAGCTTAGGCACTATGTTGCTGTATGTGTTCTTTGGGGCTGCTTGTGCTTTGGCCTGTTGGCACGGGAACAAGAACACTTGATAGTATTCAGAAACTTTTCATACTAATGTGTACTTTAGAGGTTGTTTGGTACCTAACTAGAATCATCTAGTACCTCTTTTAGACACCCTAAAAAATCTGCAATGTCCACACTGGACTTACAGAAAGACTGTGCCCTTCTGCTGTGGCAGCTGAAGGCCAGGTGGGCATCCTGTAGGGCATCTAAAAGGGCATTAGATGCTTGTTCAGGCAACTGGATCCTGTTCTTCAGTTATTTTCCAGCTGGAAAACATAAAGCAGTTGCCTTGGCAAAGTGACCAGACAGCCCCAGCTGCTGTTCCCTCACAAATACTGAGATGAAACATTTTAATACATTAATTAGCTAAACTCCATTCCAGAGACTTGGCCCTGATACAAATGCATATGATAAACTAGTAAACACACATGTAGTTAAAGTTCCTGGAAGACAGAAACATAGAGTGGAAGTAGGGTGGTTTCAAGCAATATGTTTGTCAAATACATGATCTGCTATTTTTAACACAAACTTCAACATAGGCACTGGAAGAAGCAGGTTCAAAGCAATTAAGGAGCAATAAAAATAGGGGGCAATGCGAGGTGCCTGGCAGGAAGAGTCACATAAAATTAGCGGATTTCTAGGGAAAATGTTGATTTTCCACTTTATACACTGGTTGTATAAAGGGGATAAAAAGACCCCTGGCAATAAGAATAATTGCTGGAGAGAGGTCCTAAGTACTCCAGCCTCAGCCACGGTTTTCAAGTGTTATTTTGGAATTATTCTTTACTGTTCAAGCACAACTGCTGAACAAGACTTCATCTGCATTTGCCAGACTTGCAGGGGTCTGCCTCATACAAGCTTCACCTTGCTTTTCTTGTGAAGAAAGCGTTTCTTTCTGCATCCCCTAATTCAAAGTTCATGAAAACCAACTTCAAATCAACTTGATTTGTCTTTTCATAAACAATCTTTAGCTGAAAGACCTCAAAGAATATCATTTCTGGAGTTGCTTGCAGACACTTCTCTTGATGAAGGATAAAACCTTACAGTTTCAGAACTGTGCAGCCAAAGTTTTTAAATGGACAGCACCATAAACACTTTGTATCTTACAATCTGGGGAAGGAGTGCTACATTGGTATGACTTGTCCTTCTGAATTGCTGAGTGCTGCAGAGTTGCACCAGTTTTGGGAATCTTGCCACTTCTTGCTGGAAGCACTCTACCTCTTCCACTGCTTTCTGCAATAATCAAGGAGAATCTGTTCCCTCGTGGTCTCCAGCTGTGGCCACTGGGGGCTGTATCTTCCTGGCAGGGCTGCTGTGGGCACGTCCTTTCCTGAACTCACCACTGTGGTGGGAAGTCTGTGAATTCGGAAGGAATTCCATTGCAAGCACAGAAGCTTGGATCTAGTTTTGGATTTGCAGCATATGGCTGTATATCACGATTTCTATTTATTCTTATTTTTCTTTTGCCTGTGTTGCCCAAGATGGTAAGACAACTAGTTATCTGCTCTGTGTTTTAACTGTGTCTTGTTCAAGAAAGGCATAGTGGCTTTTTGTCTAACCTGCCTGTAAATATTTTTCCTTACCTCCCAATTGTTATGTTTTTATTTCTTTTATCTTTTCACCAGAAGCTGTGGAAGAATGCTTTATTGAAATGAATCTGGACATTTCAGGGAGCAAGGATTTCAAACCACACCTTACTTTCCTAAAGCTCTCCAAAGCACCAAGGTTGAGAAGAAAGGCAAGTACCAATTTTAAAATAAATTTTACTGGAATCTCTTCCAGTGATTATTTTCCTTTTAATTAAGTTCTTGGAAACTTTATGCTTAAGAAACACTCACTGCAACTAGAGAAAACCAAAACTTCTATTATTTAACAAGGCTTGCATATAGGCTGGCTGATTGTTGTTTTCTTGTATCCAACTGGAAGAGGTGAGGTGTCTTGTCTATACTGTGTATGGCTTTATTGGAGAGTGCAACGTGCTTTCCTTCTGCTGTGGCCAGTCAAAACTCCATGAAAACACAATGTCAAGCTGTTTCCATAGGGCAGGATGGCTTCTGAGTAACATTTATCTGAGAACAAGATTAATGTCATGTTGGAAGCCAGGCTGGTGCCTTGATTTATGATAGAAATGTGCAATGTGCTTTTCTAACCTTTACTGCAGCATTGTATGGGATTTTATCACATACAATTAAAGTAAAAAACAACTCTGATTAGATTGCTCATTTCCCAGTGGAATATTGTCCTGCTTGTTTCCAGGAATAGCACTTGTATTTATGAGGTCAATACATTGCAAACCTGAAACACTAAAGGAGCATACACAAAGAAAACAGAAAATGCTATAATAGCTGAGGAAAATGACCTTGTATTTGTGCACTTCAAGTACTTCATATTGACTTGATACTTGTCTTCTCTATACACGGTACAATCAAAGTTGGATAGTGCTGATAGTTCTGTGCTGAAGGCTTTTTCTTTTATACAGCCTATGGGATTTACATGAGTGCAGGCATCAGCAGTGTCTAATACAAACAAAAATATGCAATTGGCATGTAGGAATTACTGTGACTTTTTTTCACCAGAGTACTTTCACTCTTTTACCATCAAGTTTCAAGTAGAAAAACAAATTGTAACTTCTTGTATGTTCTCCTCCTTTGATCTCTAGTGCTAAATATGCTGTATATTCCTGCATAATAATTCATGTATGCAATCTCCTGGCTTATAAAAATGTAAATATGCAAGTGGATAGAGCTTCGAATGTTTCAATATCAAGTAAGTGAGAGCCCAGAACTGGACCCAGTACTTCAGCTGTGGCCTCACCAATCCTGAGCAGAGAGGCAGGATCACCTCCCTTGACTTGCTAGCAATACACCTAATGCAGCCCAGCAAAACATTAGCTGCTTTTGCTGCAAGAGCACATTGCTGGCTCACGGTCAACTTGATGCCCACCAGGGTTCCCAAGGCCTTTTCTACAGAGCCCTTATGGTCAGCCCTCAGCCTGTACTAGTGACTGGGGCTGTTCATCCCCAATGACAGGACTTTGCACTTTCCCTTGTTTAACTTTGGGGTTTGTCAGCCCATCTCTCTGATCTATTGATGTCCCTCTGGATGGCAGCATGACCCTCCAGTGAGTCAACCGCTACTCCCAGTTTTGTCACCAGTGAAGTTGCTGAGGGTGTGTTCTACCCCATCATATAGATCATTAACAAAGACACTGAACTGTTATTGACCCTTGGGGTACACCTCTAGTTACTAGGCTCCAACTAGACTTTGTGCCATGAATCACTACCCTCTGGACCTGGCTGTTCAGCCAGTTTTCAATCTATTTCACTGTGTTCATCCAGCCCATACGTCATCAGGTTTTTTGAGGACTGTATGGGAAAACAGTGCCAAATCCTTCCTGAAGTCCAGGTGGACAATATTCACTGCTCTTCCCTTGCCTTCCACACATTGCTCCTTCTTGTCCAAATCTGTTTGCACCTTAGACTGTTGTTCCTAAAATACCAGTGGAGCAAGGCTGTATGTTAAAATCAGTTATTAGGGAGCATATA
Source organism: Zapornia atra (assembly GCA_013400835.1). Classification (NCBI taxonomy): domain Eukaryota; kingdom Metazoa; phylum Chordata; class Aves; order Gruiformes; family Rallidae; genus Zapornia; species Zapornia atra. The sequence continues at coordinate 250,381 of VZTU01012160.1, forward strand.
GACTGTCCATGCATGAGTCTTGCTGAAGTCGATAAGTCTCAAGCTTAGACACAGGCTTTAATGTCAAAGATCAAACTAGAAGATTAGTGCATATGGATTTTAAGGTCTGACATGTCAGCTGATAACACTGACAACTGATGGCATGTCTTTCAAAACCTAAATGTAATGGGACACAGAGGAGGAAAACTGACAGATTCCATAATATCCCATTGCTAATGATGGCAGGAGGGAAATCAACCTTCCTAAACACTAGAAGAAGCTGAAGTATGAATAAGACAAAATATTACTTTAGTTATTATGATGCCATCTACTGGCTGTAATTACTTTCTTTATACCATAAATAACTGTTTCCTTGTGGTAAGGATGCAGTTTAAGTACTTCATGCAACTTAAGTGCTTCTTATATGAAGCTTGAGCAATAATTTCTGACACTTGCTGTTTGTATTTTATATCTCAAGAATACTTAACAAGATAGGTTCATGATGGTACTGGTGGAGTAGCTGCAGAATTTGTTCTTGTGGGGAAGGAGGAGCTGATTCTTTTTGAAACTACAACAACTGCTAACTTTGATCTTGGGAACTTGTGCATCTTTGACTTCAGTTGTGTTTCTAAAGAACCCAAGAGGTTGGAGAGAGCTTGGTTTGTGTAGTATTTAGCTTGAATAACTATCGGAGGAGTATGTGCTGCTTGTTGGTTGGGTTCAAGATGTGTAGCTTGCCCCTGGCATAAGTTGAAAATATAGGCTCTTCAGGTTTTCTGACCTCTCTCCAATGAGCCAAAAGGGAACAGCTCACCTCTTCAGAGCATCCACTTTGGCATGTGTCTGTAGTAAGAGCCTTCTCTAGCACGCAGGTTGAGAAGTGCTTCTGTCAGTGCAGGTTGTTAGCCTCCTGTGCTGGAGCAAAGCTGTGGATCAAGTGCATTTTCCTAAAGAGGAAAGCATCTCTGCTTGCTCTTTGTGCTGCTTTAAGTAGACTCATTTGGTGCAGGTTTGAAAATAGCTGTGGTCTACCAAGTAGCAACCATGCAGGGCCCTGTACTTGTATATTTGGAAGGTTTTTTTAATGAAAGGGCAGCCCTAATCCTGCCCTCTTCTGGCTACCTGATAAGTTATCTTCAATGACATGACCTTACTCAGGTTTCTATCATCCTCCTGAATTACCCAGAAAACAGCCCATGCGCAGCGTACCTCTGCATTTCAGCAGAATTTGAACCGTGTGGCATTAAGGTGACATGTAGCTCTTGGCTACAGAGCAGTCCAGCTCTGACTGACACATGGATATCTCTGGGGCACCGGCAAAAGTGTGCAGTTTGTTTAATGGAGCTTTGGAGTGTGCTGGACATCACAGGCAGCAGCGCCTGATGGTCTGATGTGTTTGTTTGCAAAGCTGTTTATACCTGGCTTTGTCCAGGTGACATGGGCTGTTCTGGCCATCTTCCCACAGCCGCCATGCCTTGCACCTTGCCTGTCCGCCTGCTAAAAAGGCTGTCATCACAAGGAAGGGATCTTGTAAAGAGAATTTTTGTTGCTTCCAGTTGTGTGCTCCTGTGTGTTTGGGGGCAGGGTTGAACAAACTGATTGAGACTTCTTTGAGGCAATGCTCTGCAACATGCTCCTTGGAGCCTTATTAGCTGGCTTGCTCATTAGGCTAAGGGGAGGCGGAGACTATTCCCTGTTGCTTAACTCATCTGTCCTTTGCTTCATCTCTATGTGTGCCCCTGGCATATGTGGTTTGTTGCAGGCTAAATGCTTCAGGGGAGCCCTTTATTTAAACTGGCAGCCTGTTGCTGACTGAATTAAAATCCCAGGGACAGCAGAATTGTTGGATTGCTTGCTCATCCCTGGTGTGACAGCTGTACAGGGGAACCAGCGCTGCTGTGCCCAAATTTTGTCTGGGGGAGAACCGTAAAGAAATTACTCATGGGGACTCTTAATTTTTTTTTTTAAAAAGTCTTGGCAGCCCTAAATTACAGTGTTTTCTGAACATATGCCTTGATTATGGCAGTGGAAGTTACTTTTCTTTAGTCTGAAAAGAACATGTCAACATCTGAAAACACATCTATAGGAGTAAACACCTCCATTTAAGTGCCACAACTACTGTAGCATTTGGCTGTTGAGATACTAGCAGTGCTTGGTAGCTATCTAAGAGCTGCTGTGAGTTCTTTTTCCTCTTCTATTTTTTGGTTTGCTGAAATGAGCCTGCTTTCACAGTAAGTCACTGAGTTAAGATTTCTTTTGACTACATCTTTGCTCACAGGGAAAAAGGTGGCTGAGCTCTATTGCTTACCTGTCTCTAGCACACAATTAATTACTGTTGTAGAATGCGTACACTGAGGAGACAGGTTTATTTGTCAGCCTGTAAAGGTAGCAATAGCATGAGACTGAGCAAAGTAAACTTTAGGTGAAATAAAGGCAACTCAGGACACTAGGGAGTAGCTTCCCAGTGGATGTGGTGAACTGACGACAACCTTGCTTGAAATATTCAATTTCAAGTGGATTCATTTGAATAACAGTGGGTTAAACTGATCTGTGTCCGTATCTTTTGTATGGTTTTGCTTGTGGAGGGTGGGGTATGGGGAGGATTCAGCAAAAGCCAAACTTTCTACAACTTTTATTAGTAGGGGTTTATTTTTTTTCTCAGTATCAGCTAAAATACTACCAAATAAAGTTGATATTGATGTGCTAATCAGGGGAGAGTATTTTCTTTGCCATGTTTTAAGGTAATACTTGATACATTTTTTAACCTTTCTAAAGTGTATGTGTCTTTGTATATTATATATACACATATAATATCACACTGCTCTTTCAATACTTAGGGCTTCAGAAAAATTTGTTCGGATCTGTATAAAGAATACGAAGACAGTTACTTTGGTACAGAAGTCTTCAGTCAAATTGATCTCTGTGCCATGCGTAAGAAGAAGCAGGAATCTGGTTACTATTATTGTGAGTGTTCAATTACTGTGGGCTCCAGTAGTATGGAAGAGAGCAAAGAGCAAGAAATGCAGACAGCAGATGTGGGAGAAATGACCAGCGAAGACCTTCTAGATATTGCTGCAAGGTGTAAGCTTGCCTCATCTTTAGTAGTAGCTGATGATAAACCATATGAAAATATTGTTGAGGCTTCAACTGCGAGTAAAGAAAAGGAAATCTACGAGGTGAAGGGACAGCCTGAAGCTACAGATGGGACTTTTCTTGCAGCTGGAGAGATCTGCTCAAAGTCAGTGATTGGTCTGCTACCAGCAAGTTCAGACGCATCGAAAAGTGCCGAAAATGAAGGAAAAGCAAAGATAACAGATGGTAGCTTGCAGAAAACTGATGCAGAAGAATACACACCTATGAGCCAACAAGTTCAGGATAAAGCTGATGCAGTCCTTGCTGAACTGACCCCCACAGCTGGTGATGGAGAAGGCAGGTGACCATGGTGGTACTGAGCTGTACCAGGCTGAGGTGGTGGGGGGAGGGAGGGAGGTTGGGGATGGTGAGTTTTTGGCAGGAGACACCTGTTTTAGGAGACTGACAGACTAGAACAAAATCTGAAGGGAAACATCACTGCGTACTGTAACGGTCAAGCACCTAGGCCTAAACAAGAGCCTGTGCTACAGGTATGTGTATGTACTGCACAGACAACTGAGCTCTGGCTTACAGCATCAGGCCCTTCAGAAGTCACACATCCATACCCCAGTGGTCACCGGACACTTCTACCTTTGTGTTCCTTCCTGCCCTACTTCCCCCCTCCACCCCCTGCTCTGCAGGCCTGCAGCTCAACCCCACTCCCTGCTGCCTTCCCCTTCCTGAGTTCTGCCTAAAGAGGCCTCCTCTTGCCTAATCCCTACAGCCATACTGCTGTAAGACTCTGAACTATGGCCAGGGACAGGACCATTCCCTGCCTGTCTGTACAAGGCAGGTGAGTTTAGCTGTTAACACATTACCATGTGAAATGTGTGCTTCACTTCGACTAGTAGCCACTCAATGAGGAAATAATTTTGCCTGATTTATGTGAATAGCATTTTTGGGATGAAATGAGGTATGACACTAAGTGACTGCCTTCAGATAAAGAGGATCTGTGCATGTAAGATGCAGCGAGGAAGCACTGAGGCGCGGCGGCCGAAGCTGCCTGTGTGAGTTAACAAAGGACCGCATTAAGCTTTGCAAGAGGAGGTTAAAGGCGTCTCAACCCCCGCCGGAGCTGAAGTTTCCCTCGCTCTTTGCTGCCGAGGGGCTGAGCTGCGCCCCCGGCCCGGGCCGCCCTCCCGGCGGGGTGCCGAAGGGCCTTCCTTCGCGGAGCCCCGCTGGGACCAGTAGATGGCGCTACGCGAAAAACAGCCGCGAGCGGGGCGGGACCCGGCTGCCTGCGACGCGGAGGCAGCGCGTGCGGCGGGACCAGTCCGTGCGGAGGGCGGCGGGGCGCTCGGAGGGTGATTTGCGTCGCTTTTCCGCTCCCTTCGCTCCTTGAGAAGCGGCATGGCGTCCTTTAAAAGCTCTGTATTTCCCTGGAAAACCGCGTTTAAAAAAAACAAAGTGTGA
>VZTU01012161.1:0-21977 GCA_013400835.1 Zapornia atra
CTCCCTCTCCTGCTGATGAGTGCAGTGATAGAGAAATTTGGTGGGCACCTAGCATTCATCAAAGGTTAACCCACCATAACATCCAACACAAAATGTGAAAATCTCATTTTAACATTTTGAGTAGGGAATTTCTGTTATGTCTATTTATCTCATGTCTAGTAGATTGAGATTCATTGGAAAATGGAGAAATTACTAACAAATTGAAGATCAGTAATCTCTGTATGAGTTTAAAAAGCTCTGAAAATCAGGCAATAGACAAACTTCAGATCTGGAATTCAGAAAAGTATCAGAACAGCATTCACTGCCTTTTCAGAGAAAGGTTTGAGCAAAATGAGAGGCTGGATCCAAATGACCTGTGAAGACATTCTGGAAAGCATTCCAATATAGAAACCTTTGTAGAATCAGAGCTGAAAAATAGACTGAGTTATAAAACTTTTATAAAAGATTCATTTGAAATGCTGTAGGAGCAATTTCTAGCTCTAGGAAAGGAACTTTAAAAGAAAGTTAAAAGCACTAATCTATTTATTTTTATTCTATATACAAAACAATGCATTACTGAAGTTATTCCATGTGGAATACAGAACAGTGTCTCTAATGGAAAAGTTAGACTAGTGTTTTATTATCGAGTAAAGACTATAAATTCCACACCTTTTCTTCTGTATAGAAGTGTGAAAGAATGAATATTCATCTACCTTTTAAAAACCCACAACTTAAGAGCTGCGTTGACCCCACAACTTATTTAATGCATTCATTGCAGGGGAAAATATCTTCCTAAAGTGCTGTATACATGGAATGTTGCTTAGCTGTTCTACAGCTGCCTCATCTTCATCCACTCTTCAGGGAATAGTCTGTGAATCTCACCTTTTTTCCGGTTTCCCAGGTTTTGTGATAGTAGTTGAGAAATATGACACATACAAAAGCTTGTTTGTGTGAGTCTCTCCATTTAACTGAAAGACTGTCCTTACACCTGATAGATACTGGAGGTGGGGGGCCAGGGAAGAAAAAAAAAAAGATTGTGTTGTCATCCCCAAAAAAACCCATCATTATACCTGTCAGATTTACTGAGAACAGAACAAATATATGGTCAAATTTCCTGACCTTATAAGGCAGGTTTTATTTAAACAATAAATTAAATATGTAGTAGAGTGGAATTAGAGTTAAAACCCTAAAATACAGTGAAAAATCTGCATAAGCTGCAAGAGAAACCAGATGTTTCTTTTATTTGAATCTGAGCTTGCTACAAATTAATAAAATCCATCATTCTCTGAACATCTTGATTCCTTCTTATTGCATTTAAATGGAGTTCCTCTGATTAGACAGAAATTTACTTTCCTCAAGTCCCAGGGAAGAATTTGTATTTGGTAAATTGGGCTCTTTGTTATGTTCTGGGTCTAAGTGTGACTACCTTAGGAAAACCGGTCATAAAATCACTAATAGGCCTAAAACAGGAACTGGATAAGATCTGGGAAAGACCATGAGCCCATGAAAGATGTTGCCGGCTTTCAGGACAAATGGGTTTTTCAGACAGATGATGATGACCACACAGTGTATTTGGGATTCAGACAGTAGACTGTACAACATGATGGGCTATCAGTCAAGTGTATTACTTGTCATCTCTACCAGCATACAGGCAAGTTTTATAAACTGACTGGTAAACATCAAGTCATGCAAACTGCCAAGCTTGTACCTGGAAGCATATCATGACTACGATCTTTAAGCTGAATGGTGAAGCATTCAATGGACCATGTGATTCAATGTTATACACTTTCCCTAACTCAAAGTAGGCATCTTAAGACAAACTCAGAGCAATTGTTCTATACAGTTACAGGTTCTAGATAGTTGGACAGAAACGTCAATATCCAAATTTCTTGTCAGAAACAGATGGAAGGAGTACATGGAATACTGAACTCTTTCAGTCTAACCAGTCACCTTCACCTAAAAAAAAATAATCTTTTCTTAAGATACTTTTAATTTAATATCCAACCATATTTTCCTTGCTAAAAGCAAAATGCATAGTACTGCTATTAAGCAATAATTGGTTTACTGGTTACTTTAAATAGTAATCAGTTTACGATTTCAGAATTGTTTTAAAAGACAGTGACCTTTACATCTTTTTCAACTACTCACTGTTACCTTCTCAGGGCAGAACCGTATAGTTACCTGGGAAAGGGAGGGGACACACTTATACTGAAGGAGCTTTTGATGAGGACAGAACAAGCACTTCCCAAGCAGTTTCTGCATTGACATTTTTCTATTCCTAATGGAAATTTCTATTCTCCTCAACTGAATTGATCAGTGCCTTATGTCAAAGCACACTGATTGCAGAGAGAAAATGTACTAATAGTTTTAACTACCTTGTTGAAATTAAATAGTCTTTGTATTTACAAGGCAAACCTATCACTTTAATGTATAACCAATTCTATTTACATGAACATTCACCACCATCTGGTAAAGCATAGGGTTCTGGATTGTGGGGGTTGGAAGGCATCTGTAAAGGAAATACTTCTTTCATTTTGTCTAGTTTACTAAATGGGAAAAAATACAGCAGTCAAAATTCAAGTTATTCAAACAAGTAAACATTGTTCAGATGAGAAATCAGAAGTGGAGTTGTCAGCCACTATGGAGATCTCTTTCCAGGGAGCCAGCTAATGGAAAAAACCTGACTTATATAAACTTCTGCATATCTATTTCCAGGGGAACATATTTCCCATTCTCATTCTTTCTTTCCTTACTGCAAGTGACTTTCAGGGGATGCTAAACTGTCAATAGGAAACCCTCAGATTGTTTGTCCTGAAGACTCATAAAGAAAATGGAGGCATGATAAGCTGTGTGGAGACATCATTTGTATAAGCATCTCTAGAAAATATACAATTATAAAGATGGTCATAGTGCCACAACTCGGGACCTGTAAACAGGTATAAGGAAACAGGTTCAGACACTTCTTTCTACCTGCAAAACTGGATTCAGAAATTACTAGGGTTACAAATGAATTTCAGACAGCATTTATAGAGAAAAAACACCATGGAGAGGTGCCCAAGAGTGTTTTGCATAGTACAGCACAAAATAGATACTGATGAAGGACAAAGGGACATCTGGTAGCTTTATAGATATATACATTAATCTTAATACTCTGCATAGCTGTCAAAGAAAATCTAAGCTACAGAGAACTAGGCCTTTCCAGACATAATTGTAACTGCTTATTTGAATAAAATATGCAAAGATTCATATCATTGATCACATAAAAATCAGATACTGAATAAATGACTTTTTAATCAAATACCGTGCCTAAGTATTTGTGAAAGAACCAGTCACAGCTGCCTTATCCAAAGCACACAAGGAGTTAGTTGTGTTACTGCTTCACTGTGTGCCACAGAAGGGACTAGAACAGAAAGTTTTCTTCATTAAAATCTCTAATGTCATTTGTAGAAAACACATTCTTTACCTGTATTGAGAAAAAATACCTTTTAATTGCATATTACATTAGTTTTAATAAGATTAACAGGGCAGTGACAGAATATCTACATTCCCTTTGTTCAATTTAAAAAAAAGTTTTCTTCTGACCTCTAGCTGTTGGGTTCTTTTATGTTTTAAAGTATGCTCTCTCTTCTGTACCTTAAGTTGCATGTAAGTGACAGCTGAACAGATATTCTTTGCCGTTTCTGAACAGTAGCACTATTTAACTCATTGATTTTTATGTCTCCAGTCTCTTGAGTACAAAAAAAAAAAAAATGAAGCTACTGCTCATATAGGGAATAGTGTGGGGTTTATATTTTTTGCTTTGTTTTTTGGGGTTTTTTTTCCCATGCCTGGTAAAACTCAGGCAAGCATAATTGTTCCAAGATAGTTTCGAAATGTAACATTTCTTTGCAGGCACTAATATGACTACTTCAGTATTGCAGCTTATTTTCTACTGCAGGAAACATAAAATGTTTATACTGAAAATTTCTGACTGTTGATCTTGGTGAAATCCAGCACAAAATTAATTCTCTTCTTTCTTCTTCTTGTAAGCCTTCATCCAGTAATTAATGGCAAGGAAGAACTGCAGTTAAATGCAACAGTGGAGCTGTGATCTCAGCTATTAATACTCATCAGCAGTGATTACACAATGCTTAGTATTGTCATTACAACATGATTTTGTGTTGTTAGGTCACAGCACAGACTGAACAAAATCTTTAAAAAGCCAAACGAATATGACTATAAAAGAGTCTGATCTCTTTATTTCTTTTTAGCTACTTAACACAGCAAAATTTCTAACAAAGAATTTTAAACATGAATTTCAGAGAAAGATGATGAATGGAAGCACTAGACAATTGGAAGGAAATCGCTGAACTAATCCCACAGGATTGTTGAAGCAGCTATATGAGTTTTATTAACTAATTCCCTTTAAAAATAAGCTGTAACTGGCATTCACACATTTTAATTTATCCAAATTATTAATTAAATGCTCTCTCTGGGGTCCCAAAGTGCATCTCATTCTTTTCAAGTTTCCGTTGGTCTGAGTAATCACCAGTTCTGACTTTCCCTAGTCTTCACTGTCTCTCCCTTAAAAAACATTAATCAAGTACGCTTGCGGAAAAATTTCTGGATATGACCTAGAAATTAAAGTTATATTCACAGTTTATGAAGAGGCACAGCACTGAAGAAACTTTCAAGGTGAGTGCAGCTGGTATGCAAGTGATCCATTTCACAGAAGTTCTCTAGGCCATCTTAGAGGCTGGCAATGTCAGGAGAACTTGATGTGCTGACTCTGAGAGAAACTGCATGGAGGGTACAGCACAATGGAGACATTGCAGCCAGGCTCTGTGATATATGGGTACTGATAAGCTGCAGTTACCTGAAGCCAGGCCTGTGCCAGCAGTTCCTCATTTCCTTTTGAAATCATATACTTTGGGTGAACTTTGCTGGTTATAGCATCATTATAATACCAAAACACACCTCCATCCCAAAAGCTACCCTCCTACAAGGTGTGACTACCCCTCATTGAGCATAAACTCTGAATTTCTACTAGTGTATACCTTTGAAAACAAAGTGAGGAAAATTTATAGAATCGTAGAATCATAGAATGCTTTGTGTTGAAAGGCACCTCAAAGATCATCTAGCTCCAACCCTCCTGCCATGGGTACAGACACCCTCACTAGACCAGGTTACCCAAAGCCTCATCCAACCTGGCCTTAAACATTCCCAGGTATGGGGCTTCCACAGCCTCTCTGAGAAACCTGTTCCAGTGCCTCACCACCCTCACAGTAAAGAATTTCTTCCTACCATCTAACCTAAACCTACCCTCTTTCAGCTTGAAGCCATTGCCCCTTGTCCTATCACTACACTCCCTGATGAAGTGATGCTATTCATAACAAAAATATGTACAACTAGATTCACTCGAGCTCCACCTGTCACATCCCAACACATGATAGGTAAAAATAGTATAAAAATGGCTTAAGAATGGAGGCATTTTAGGGAAGACATAATTACAAGCAGGTCAGGAATATACCATCATGAACCATCGCTGACTTCTGGGACCAGGTGAAAGGCTGAGCTTCTCTTTGCCCCCACACAGGGACACTTTGGGTGAGATTTGAACACTTAGTTATCATAGCAAACTTGGAAATCTCTGTATAGAGAGAGTTATTTATACTGCTATATTACTCAAGTAGTCTTATCTTGTTTTATGTGTAGTATAATGTTATTTTATTACTTGTGTGTGCTTTTGTAGACAATGTATCTTCACTAGCAATCTGAAAGAATGTGTATGGCTGGTGCTTCAATAAATCACACCATTCATTAATCTTGACGTGAGAGCTCTCATTGAAGGCAACCACATTCCTGAAGTCTGTCTGTGCTAGTTCATGGAATAGCAGACTGAAGCTGCCTTGCACTATTTGTGCATCTGTAATTGTGATAGTTCAGTATATTGAATATGACCGGACTTAATGTGTCAAATTGGGAATCACCCAGAACCTAAACCAAACTGCCCTCAGCCCCCTTGATATCTGATGACAAGCCAGAATGCAGGAGGGGTTACTTTTTGTCAAGTATTTAGCCCGTGTTCAAACCTATATTCTAGCTGTAACAGACACAAGTTCAATACTTCCATATAACTTAATTATACCCTTTCACAAGTGCTCCACTGCCCCTCTCAGATCCTCTCACTTATAAGCCTACTTAAGGAACACAACAAAGTTGAAAGATAAGATGAAGACCTCATAAAAAAATCATTATTTGTAGTGGTCAAAAATAAATAAACATACATATTAAATAAGGAATATGCATATGTCATACTCCTTCTAATCTTTTGTCAGTTTTCTTTCTGATTTTCATATGTCCTTTTCTTGAACCCATCATAGCTTTCATTTTTATTGCAGAGAAAGGGCTGCTTTAAGCAGTTCTGCTGCTGTTTCAGTATCCAGTCTTCTTTCTTATTCAACTTTTCTTGATCCTCCACAAATTTTTCTCAAGTTCATCTTCTCCAGAGAAAATTCTTTGACCTATCAAGGCTGGTTCCCCCAGGTGGTAACAAGTTCAAAAGTTCTTTGTCTATTGTTTCCTCACTTTGAATAAAAGGTCACTAGTTCTTAATGACTCTCTACTTTTACACTTTGACTAGTGATACAGTTTCATGCACTGTTAGTTGATGACTTGCTTCTGTAAAGTCAGGTCCCATGATTCCCTCCACTGGCCTTTTATTCTGTTCCCATGTTGCTGGACTAACACAAACTGTTATTTTGTCACACAGTGAACTGAGCCAGGGAGCAGATTCAACTAGTGAAAAACAAAATGTACACCTCCTCTGAAGCCACAGCATGAACTTTGCCCCTCAACAGACTGCAAATGTTGTCAGACTTCAGAGGGAAGGGAAAGAAATCAGTCCCTATTGTTCAAAAATGCAATAAAAAATATTTTCTAGGTAATTTTCTAAACTATTTCTAATGCCAGTGACTTTGCAGTTAGGAAAATGGCTCTAAACAATAAGTGATAAATACCTGTATAAGTTAAACAAATAATGATAATGAGAAATGACAATTAATATCCTGTATCCTGTAGCTTGCACTTCATTCATCATTAATAAATTTTTAAATAGAGAGATAAATAATAAAATAAGTTTGACAAGAAGTTCAGTTTGTTTGCTTCTTTCCACTACTGCTGCAGTTTCCTTTACCCTTCTCCCTCTTGACTCCACTTACTGGCTTTCAACACCGCAGCTTACTCACTGTGCCAGTACTACTAAATAACATCTATTAACATCAGGCAATTCAAGGACGTGGACTGACTAAGGCTAACAGACATTGACAAATGACACATCACCTATCTATGCAGAAGCTACTGCCACAAAAACAGCCTTAAATATAAGGTAACTATTAGCATTTTACATTCCTTATGCAGCAGATTCATTTGAGATTGAGAATTAAAACTTGATCAGTACATAACATGAGAGCAAGAATATTCTAACTTAAAGAGGATAATTGGTCCTTTATTCTGATTTTATGGCTCTGGTTACTGACAGGAAACCAAGAAGAGATTTTTACCAAATACAGATGCAAGTCCCTTAAGAATGCTTGCCAGATCTTCTACAATTGTTGTCATGATTGTTAACTAATCTCAACTCTACCACTCAAGGTAGGCACAGCTGCTGTATGAAAAGGATAGCAGGGACTGGGGAAAAATAGGTGTGCTGCCACATGGCCTCAACTTTATCATATAAAGGGGAAACATGTATCACCATCTGGTTCTAATGGTGGGCCCAAAAAATGTATTTTGCTTCTTCAGCAAACCTCTCTCTGTTTATCATGATTTGTTATTGACCTTGGACAAGTTTAATCTCTTTGTGAATCCATTTCCTTGTCAGTATAACAGGGAATATAATACCTACAGTATATTTTTCTGATATTGTGAGGTTTACTTAATATAAGTGAAGCACAAATGTATTTATCAGCAGTTATGTGCCTTTTATCAACATGGTGTGAGAGATCTGTTCAATATTGAAGTTAAATTTAAAGCTTACATTACTCTGCAAATGCTAAAAATACCGACAAAGGTACAGGCAAGTGATGATGCATAATGCCCTTGACACCTTGGAAGTTTGCTGTGATCAATACAGATTGAAGGTTGCCTGTATTGCAAACTTAGCTGGGTTACAATATTTATTCTACATTTACTTCTTGATAGACAACTGAGATGAAAACCACTACAGAAGTCCAATCAGCTACTGAGTATCTGTATCTCAGCATTTTGAATTTGAAAAATAGCTTCAAACACATTGAGAACATTTTTTTTTTATGTTCTTTTCCATACTTTCCAAAGTTATGCTCCACACCTGATGTAAATGAGCTTTGTTTTACTTAAACTCAAGAAAGTATAAAGTGTATTAAGGGCACTATATTGTGACATGAGTATCAACAAGTTACTGGGTTATAATCCTTGAGATTCAAATGCATCAAAATCTGTAAAGATCTGGGTAGAGATAAAGTTTGAATCTAACTCTAACTTAAAGATCATAGTCAATTTTCAAAATCACTGTTGCAAAAAGCTAGATAAACATAAATTGTTTTATGATATTATAATATAGTGTTTCTTCTTTCGTATTAGGGACAAAAGAAGTTCAGGTTTCTTTTTTATTTTGTAAAAATAGAAAAGGACTGACATGTTCAAGTTCCAATAACACGTACCCACATTTGCTTTTTCATAGACACTCCTCATAGGGATTATAAATCATAGCAGAAGCATATATTTTGCAGTTAAAAACTTTTGGACGTTAGTCATGTAGCAGGGGCATAAAAATAGGATACATCTGTTTGTCATCCCTAAATATCCTTATGTTATCTTTAACCTTTCAGAAGGTATTCTATTTTTTTAAGTCACCATCCCTGGAGTGCTTAAAAGAAGAGTGGATATTGTGCTTGGTGACATGGTCTAGTGTTGGACCTGATAGGGCTGGATAGATGGACTCAATGATCTTGAAGGTTTTTTCCAACCAAAACCATTCTACGAGTCTATGATCCTATACTGTATCATTTTGAAATATACAGGGGGTGAGGGGAGGAGATTCAGAAAGTAAAAGGATCAGTACAACAGGACCTTTAAACAAATACTGGATCCTTCAGCATTACTACTGTAACCAGTGTATGCAGTTGTAGAATAATATTTTCCACTACTAAAGGCATGTCAGGCTATCCTTGTTACTGCATGAAAGGTAGCATTTAATGTCTCCTGTTTGATTTTTTGTTTCTTCCAGATTTTTACTATTTTTTTCAAAAAACTTCTCTTAATCCTAGGGTCTAAGAGTAAATGGTACTGTTCTGTCACAGGGAGCATTGTCCAAAAGTTCATTAGATTCTCTCTTCTCTGTGCAACAGGACTAGGGACAATTCAGCCTTCTGGGGTTGTTTTTACATCCTTTTACTCTTTCATTATTGATGTTGTAGGGAGACCATCTTGCTTCACATACAATCAAGTTCCTGGGCAAAATCAACTTTACTTATTTGTCAATGCAGTGTTTTTATGTAATAAACTATTTCCTAAAACTGGTATTGTAAGTAGCAGTGAAAACTAGAGGAGAGTTAAGAGGGAGAAAAAAATCCTCATATCCAATAATATTAATTTGCTTCTGTCCTTTCATATTTCTATGTACAATATAGGCTTATTTTATTCAACATTTCTTTAGTTCAACACAGTGTCTCTATGAGCCCACAGTCCAGATCACATTGTACAGATTTTGCACAGGCACCGGACTTTTAGAGGAACTAATTGTTTATATGCATTCATCTATTAATGCCCCCGAAAACAAAATACTTGAGACTCTATAAATTTATGTCAAGATGTATTGGTTACATTCCCTTGTTTACCGTTATACCACGATTAATTATCATGCATATGTGTGAAGCTGTAGCTAGTGACCTCTTCAAGTTAATAAAGCTTGACATTTTAATAGGATAAACAAATGTTTTATTTGTACAGTGTGGAGTATTTTTCCAGTGATCAGATGTGAGTTCGTTAGATGTTTGTTCTTTATATACTGGAGGTAGAACTCATGTTTGCTAGATGACCTATTATTCTGCTTATTCATTGAAATGTGCAATAATTTAAAGGTCAGGGCTATCCATTAAACTTATCAACATGGTGCAAGATACTTTAAATCAAAAATGTTCCTACATGAGCTTCATTAATTCTGTGGAATAAATGCTAAAACAATAGTGAAAAAAGATAATCCTGCAAGCTGAAGCATTGTGACTCATGACTACAGACCCTCAGTAGTGTCATAGGTAGTACACAAAGTAAATTTTCTATGGAACATACATTTAATTTCTCACTAAAACAGGAAAAGTAATTTAAGAGCTGGTTTCAGGAATTCCAGTTTTATATTGGGATACATGGTGGAATAGAGCAACACAATTCAGACCTGATTTGACTTTAGGATTGGTTTTGTGAGGTAATTTAAATAAGATGTTTAGGCTGACTTAATAGAGCAATCATATACTGAACACCCAAACTTAAAACTAGTGAATTCATGGACAATATTGGATTGGTCATGTATTATTGTGAATTGCTCAAAGATGCTATGTTTTAATTTCTTATAAATAATAAAGAACATCTAAATAATTAGACATTATGGTAATTATATCCTAGGATATTTAACAGTTTGTAGCAGCTATGTAGTTTAGCAATGTAGAAGAATAGATATCAGCTTCATTTATAGTTATGCTAGTCTCTTGTATAATTTGATATTTATTGTGATTCTCTGAAATGACTGAATCAATGTGAAAAGTCTGAAGATGCTCCAATATTTATGATTTTTTTTTTAATTTTTATTTTCCCCTGTGGAATTTTCAGCAAATATAGGTGGATGTCCAGGCAGCATGCTAGTGACAAAAATATATTAACAATTGCAAGTTCTTTGGCAACATTTATTTGTGGGTGACCTTTAAAAAGTATCTTGTGCCTCCAGACATACACATGCTATTTACACTAATCCTCTTACGTTTCCCTTATGGCTCCAATATGCTGCTGCTTACCCCAACATCACCTGGCTTTGGATCTCATCTCTCTGTTTCAGGCTTTTTTTGGACTTTGGATAGCATCTGCTAATGGAGCAATCTTTCACTATAAAGTTTACTAGGAGTAAACTGATTTGAAAAGATGTAAGATTGTCTTTATGGAGTACAGCCTAAAAATTAGAAGGCATTAAAGGGCAGTTGTGCAAATGAGTTGCTTGAAGGTAGAGTGCACATTTTAAAGGGGCTAGAAAATCCTAAGAGAAAAAAAACAGAACATTTAGGCAAGAATAGATATTTTTTCTATTGTTATGTCTACTGTCTTATATTAATGTTAACAATACTGTCTTATATTAATGTTAACACTACTGTCTTATATTAATGTTAACAATAGATGGTTTTCAAATATTAAGAAACTAACTTATTTCAAGTTGTATATTAAAGAGAAAGGAACTAATTTTTCATTTACTTTATTTTTATTTCCATGGATTTTGTTTTTCCCCATTTTGCTTTGTAAAGACCCTAAATCTAACTAGCATTAATTCAAAATATACACCCAGATAATACTGTTAAAAAATGTTATGAGAAATACTACAGACAGAAGACTAATTATGACAATTTAATTATTAGTCAATAAGAAAATATTTTTATGGTGGGTGTTTTGCAAAATTAAGGAGGGGGAAAAAAATATTAACTTACAATTCCTATTGTAACAAATCTCTTAACCATGTACATTCCCCGGTTATATATATAGCTGATACTGTTGAATATATTAATAACTCAATTGTTTGTCACGGTGGTGACAAACCTAAAATACATGACTTCAGAAGAAGGTTTTTAAGACAGCTAAATGACCTCTTGTCACCTCAAAGTGGTGAATATGTTTTTTTTAAATAAAAAGCTGAAGTATATCATGAACAGTTTGCACTCCATGGACATATCACACAATAGCATAATATTCTTGAAAGGAAAAGTTCTGGAGAAGAAAAGAAAATAGAGATATATTTCAGAAAATAAATTTCTTCAAATCTGAAACAAAAAAACCTTAGTTGAATTTTGTGTCATGACATTCTATGCATATCTTATCCTACAACTAATTTATACTCTATTCCACTTTGGACTGGCAAAACAATTTTAGTATCAGTGTAACTTACCTATGACATTATAATGCAAATCAGTAAGAGACTCAGGATTGTAGATTTTGGGCAGTGATTTTTTCAAACCATAAATTTCCTTTCTAAAGAAAAAAAAGCTGTCCCAAATTCAGTGTACTTTCCTTGGTTTTGTACTTTGATCTGTGAATTACTCATTAATAACAGTCTGATCTAGATCTAGCAAAAGTTAGCTGTGCCTAAGAGTGTGATGTGGCAGTTCAGACACTGTCAAGCCCTACTTAGGAACAGAAAAACCTGATTAATATTTCTAAGCTCCCCAAACTGTACAGTGGAAATAGTGAGTACATCAGAAAGAAATTTTAATATGTAGATGCCAACCAAAGTCACTTTCAGTGTGCAACAATATCGTACTCTGTTTGAAATTGCTAAGGACAGCGTCCAATCTTAAGTATCAACCTTCCGTTATTTTAATGAGATACCTCTTTGCTCATTATTCCTTAAAATCATGAAGATAGTTACCTATGTTTTTTACAAATAAAAATAATTTCTTTTAAAATTAAGACATAAAAATAAATATAGACATATAAATAAAAATATAAAATACTACCTAAAAGAAAAGTAGAAGTTCCTCATGTCCTTCATGAATCCTTATGTAGTCCTTTGTGTCTCACCAGTTACTGAGGACTGGCTATAGTGACATCTTGTTCTTACAGATGTCTGTATTTTCATTGATTATTTAATTTTAATAAAACAAATTCCCAGTATTTTATTAGTACAATAAATGGCAGAATTTTGCTATGACTTTTTCCACAGTGAAATATAACATATTTTGAAGGATATTTTGTGACAGCTTGCAAGTGATTAGACCTCAGTCCCAGCACTAGCCACCCACTGATTTCTGTGAAACTAGCAGGAATTTACTCATCTTTGAGATTTCTCTCCTTCTGTTCAATCTACTTTAAATCACTGAGAGGTTCAAAAAATATTAGAAGGTAACTCAAAGACTGAAATATCATAGAAACATAGAATGCTTTGGGTGGGAAGAGACCTCAAAGATCATGTAGTTCTAACCCTCCTGCCATGGGTAGGGACAACCTCACTAGATCAGGTGGCCCAGAAGCTCCTTATTCATTCATGAAGGCCTCTTGGTGTTCTTGCCTAATTTCTTCTTTGTTGGGATGCATTGCTTCTGGGCTCGGAGGAAGTGACCCTTGAATATTAGCTAGCTGCCTTGGGCCACTCTTCCCTCTAGGGCTTTGCTCCATTGTACTCTACCCAGCTGTTCCCTTAAGAGGCCAAAGTCATCTCTCCTGAAATCCGGGACAGCAAGCTTTCTGCCCTGATGATTTGGAACTCCACCATTTCATGGTTGCTACATCCAAGACTGCCCTTGATCCTCACATCCCCAACCAACCCCTCCTCGTTGGTGAGGACAAGGTCCAGCATGGTATCTCTCCTCATCAGCTCCTCCATCACCTGGAGGAAGAAGTTATCATTAACACATTCCAGGAGCCTCCTAGATTGCTTTTGCTTAGCTGGGTTGTCCCTCCAATGGGTATCTGGGTGATTGAAGTCGCCATAAGGACCATGATTTGTGAAAGTGAGGCTATTCCTATCTGTCTATAGAGGGCCTCATTCTCTCGGTCCCCCTGGTTGGGTGGCCTGTAGCAGATCCCCACTATGGTGTCCCCCCTCACTCCCTCTGATCCTAACCCATAGGCTTTCAGTCAGCTCCTCATCCATGCCCAGGTAGAGAGCCATGCACTCCAGCTGGTCATTAACATAGAGAGCAACACCCCCTCCTTGCCTGCCCTGCCTGTCCTTCCTAATGAGCCTGTATCCTTCTATACTGACAATCCAGTCGTAGGAGTCAACCCACCATGTCTCCATAATGCCAATAAGATGTATTAAATAAACCCCTTTGCAATTGTTAAAAATCAAAATGATTCTTAGGATATTACCAAAATTTGTCTCCCACATGGCATAGCTGAAGATCACTAGTGTGTTCAATTGAAGCTTTTCCGCAGTGGACAAATTGTACCACCAAAGACTAGTCATATTTATCTGTGTGAAATAGCTTTGACCCATGACAAATTGAGGAACGTCTGCGAAACTGGTATATGCCCTTCATCATTCTCATTTATTTCCCAGTGATTAATGGATGCTTGGGTTACAGCAATGGCCTGCAACTGAGAGATTGCCTGTCCAAATCTGTGGGTTTAAATGTTGCCAAGAATAGAAGAGTAAAAATTCCTGAGACTGGGAGTGCAAATGACATCTGTCTAATAACACGTAAGAAGGTGATGAAGGCAAAGAAACTTCAACAAATCTACAAGGATGCAAGTGTAGATGCTTGGAAAGCTCTATCCTCACATTAGAAAGACTTGGAAAATAGAAGAGAAAGGAAAAGATTTCAAGAAATATGAAACATCTAACCAAGGCTTTGTTTGGGGGAGGTGGGAGAACAGTAATAACTGTAGAAGGCATGATGCTGAAAGTAGGAGGGTGTAGGTCAGGAGACATGAAAATAAAAGGACTGTAGATTCTCAGAAATTCAGCCACTTTTGGTTTAAAAATTGTCTAAATTCACATTCTAGCACTTAGCAAGCTGAAGTTGCTTGGGTGTTTTTCACCGTTGCAAGGGCCTCCCTTTTTAACCTCAGATTTCTGAAGCCTGAAAGAACAAACACATCTCTGTGAAAATTGGTTGATATAAAATACATTTTTAAAAAATGTTTTTGATCAAATAAAGCATGTTTCTCTGTCAAAACGGGCTGAACAAACCCCCAGAAAATTGAGAGTTCCCGTCTTTGAAGTAGATGTTTCAGCTGTAAAGTTATTTAGGTAAACTTACTTCTCCACATTCTTTCTAACCTCATAAATCTTGAATTCTTTCCTGTATAGTGACATAGCTTCAATAGGAGAAATGAAGAGTACTCCAAAAGACATGAATAACTTATAGCCTGATGGTTATGGCACTTAGAAGTAAGTGATAGTTGTAAAGAGTCAGATCCTGTCAGTGTGTATTAGTCATGCTCTAAGAACACCTCTCTGATCAAGTCTTTGCCTTTGTCAAGTATTCCTGGGTTCAGTGCCCTTTGCAGATGAAAGGAATTAAAATCTTTAACTTCTGCCATCCTAGGATATTTTTGTTTTGTTTTGTTTTGTTTTTTACCAGGAGACTACTACTCAGACTGAGGTAAAGTTGTGGACATTTAGTTACTTAATTTTGGTAGACAAGAAATTATAAAGAAAAAAATGTGGGTTTTTGTTTGTTTAAAAAAGAAAAAAAAGAAAAAAAAAACACCACAAAGAAGGGACGTAATTTTTCTAACTTGGTTTGGAAGTCAGTAAAGAGGCATAGTACTGAACTAGGTTAGGCTAAGTGAAAAATGGAACCTAAATATCTCTCTTTCTGAATGTTGCTGATATTACCCCAGCAACTAACACCCATGCAGCTATTCACTGACCCTCCTGCTGGTGGGCTGGGGTACAGAATTGGAAGTGTAACAGAAAACTCAGGGGTTGGCATAAAGGCAGTTCAAAAGCTATGACTACAAGCAAAGCAAAACGAGGAATTTATTGACCACTTCCCATTGGCAGGCAGGTGTTTAGTCACTTTCAAGACATCACATTTAATGGTTACTTCGGAAGACAAAAGGTATTACTCCAAACATTACCTATCTTCTCTTTCCCCCAGCTTTGAAGAGTGTGCCATCATATAGTATGCAATGTTCCTTTGGTCAGTTGGGGTCAGCTGTCCTGGCAGCTGTGGCACCTCTGACCTTATTGTGCACCCCCAGCTTATTCACTGGTGGGGTGGTGTGAGAAACAGAAAAACCTTTGACTCTTAGCACTGCTTAGCAGTAACAAATACACCCCTGTGTAATCAACTCCAGCATGGACCTGCACAAACACAAAAAGTAGTCCCATATGAGTTACTATGAAGAAAATGAACTCTATCCCAGCCAAATCCAGCACAATGTTTTAAGTATGATGTTTGACACAAAAGGTAGTTCAGAGACCAGTCTTCTGTGAAGAAATCAGAACCCTGGATCAAGAGCTGACAAAAGGGCATACATATGGCTGAGGAAATTACTTATAATCTTAAAGGGGTAGCCTTTAGCTGCAGCTTTTCTATCTTCTGACATGTTTTTCCTCAGACTGTGGCTTTTTTAAGAAAACAAGCCTTTGTCCTATCACACTATATTTCCTCGTCTCCCCATCAGTAAGTTTGAAACTGAGCAATTTCAATTAAATGTCGCAGAAGATTAAGACCTCAAAATTAAAAAGATCATTTACATTTCAAGAAAGAAAGACAGATTAATGAAAATTAATTATGTTATTAGGCTAGCTAATCAGCACACATAGTCAAGCTGCCAGTCACAGCAAGAACAGTTCTAAACCCACTGAAAGGCAAGTAATCTCTGTCACTAGGAAAAAGAAATTCAGTAAGTCAGCATTTCTGGGAAAGGGCTGGAAAGGACAAGGGGAAGGGGTGGAATGGGACAGTTCTGAGGCCAAGCTGTCATTGGCAAAATAGTATATGGGGCCATAAAATGCCGACGTGTGATTTAAACTTTGTTGCTGCAGTTCATCATGGAAGAGCTAGTATTGCAGTACCATTTTAAGGCCAAACTTACACAGACAGAAGTCACTCCCCTTCCTCAACAGGTTAATAACTCACAATTTATAAAAGCAAATAATTAGTGGTTTGATTTGAACATTCAGCTGTTTGCAAAATTACTTATGGATATTAAGTCTCATAGGTGTTCAGAATACAACACTGTCTTACAGAGCTGATGTATTTTGTTAAAAGAGAGGGGAAGAAAAAAAGAAAGAAGTAGTGACAGAAAATTCTACAGTTTGTCACATCTTTAGATGCTTACAATGTATAGAGGTGATTCTAACCTTTTATTAATCAGGGAAAAGTAGTTCAAGGCACATTGTATCTTTTCCCAATCTGTTCACCACTCAGAAGCCATATACTAGGTAAACAAATGAAAATTGTGCTTGGTCAAAAAAGGTAGGCTTTGGGGGTCTTTTCTTCCTGATCTGAGCCTTTCCTTTAAAGAGCATTTTCTTTACTGCTCTGAGTTTTAAATGTAAGCATCTGACCTAGACAGAGAGAATTTAATTTCTTTGTCCCTACATTTCTTCTTTGTTCATCTTCAAAAGTTTCTATTACAGAGGCATTTTCACTATACTGTTCCAAAGAAAATGTTACATTTCCTAATGTATCTACCTTTGGAGCAATCAATTAAAAAGAAGAGATGAAATGAGAGTTGTGGAACTTTTTTTTTTTTTTNGAATTAAATGCATGCGGAAACTCCGAGATCCATTAATACCTGTGTTGATTCTTAAATCTATTACCACTGCCTTGTCTTGATGTGTGATTGCATAACTCTGGTAACACTGATTCTTTGGTGCTTTGCCTCAGACATTCTTCTTCAGAGAGAGATTTTAGAATGACCATAATCAATACTGTCTCTCTCAGTATTAACTTAATGCAAAATTCTTGTAAGGTTCATTGTACAACAGTGCTTGCAACATATCTTCTTTGGTTCACTGGGGAGCTATGAAGTGATCTGGGAGAAATGATGGTGCAGAGGTAAGTGAGAATTAGCAATTTTTCTTTTCAGGAAAATGTCATAGGTTTGAAATACTGTCTCTCGGTTCTGAAAAGGAATTCTGATGAGGGAGAAACTCTGAGAAGTTATTGACCTACCTGCTTCAGAGCAGAAACATGAACCTCTCAGACATGATGCTTAGTGTTCTATACACCTTAGCTCTTATACTCTGCATTTCAGGACTCTATAATTGTTTTGGTGTTTTTTCCTTCCTTACAATAAGGAACAAAATAAAGTCCTAAAATATTCTGAAAGACTACTTTCCTCTTTTCTAGGCAGCCATGGATATTAATTCCAAGCCAATGCTCTTAAAACTTTAATGACTGAGTTAACACTATTTGGACCAAAATGCAGACGAGAATTGTACATTTTGGGGGATAATGAGTAGCATTCAAATCATTAGCAGTATTACAGAAATCTTGTACTAAAAGCCAACAAACAACAGGTCTTTTAGATTTTGTTCTATGTGTGTAAGCCATCCCAAACCATGGTTTAGGAAGCAGCAACATGTGGAAAAACACTGTAGCTTTTCCACTTTGGGATATTCTTTAAGGGACCTTCTGGACTTCTTCCCTCTTTGTCTCATCCCTCCCTGTTATATCTGCTATTATTCAGAAATTGACATGCTAGATTAAAGTGGTTAAAGAATGAACAGGTAACTATTAAAAACCTGACATAGTTTAGTACTAAATCAGGAATACTACTTGATTCAGTATATATTGGAAACATCTGGGTGAAAGTGGAATCAGCTAAATCCTTGTTCATATGTGTCAATACAAAGCAGAGACTGAACACTGGTACATGGGCTTCTGAAAAAAGCTTAGCTTGATCCTTCTTAAATTACCAAATAATTGTGTAAGGCATATAATTTTAAATTTCGTTGTAAAATTGAATTACATGGGATGAACAGGAAAATCTTAATGAATTTTAAAAATACAACATTGATAATATCCTTTGAGAAAGAAAAAAATGTGTTCCCCAACAAGTGAAAAGGCTATCAACATTTTTTTTTTTGTCGGGGTGGGGACACTGTTTTAATTGTATTGAAAATATTTACAAATCTGTGGTGAGTTGACCTTGGCTAGCTAGCAGGTGCCCACCAAGTGATTCTGTCACTCCCCCTCCTCCACAGAACAGGGGGAGAAAAATACAATGCGAAAGATCATGGATTGAGATAAGGACAGGGTAATCACTCACTAATTACCATTTGGGCAAAGCATACTTGAGTCAATTTAATTTAATTTATTTCCAAATAATAAGAAAAAAGCATAAAACCACGTTCCCCCCTCAATTCTCTTATTTCCAAGTTCAACTTCCCTCATGACTCTTCTACCTCCTCTTGTCTAAGTGGCTCAGGGGGCTGGGGAATGGGTGTTGTGATCAGTTTGTATGGCTTCATGTTTGCTGTTCCTTCCTCCTCACACTCTTCTCCTGCTCCAGTGTGGGGCCTCTCCCATGGAAGGAAGTTCTCCAAGAATTTCTCCAACTTTAGTCCTACAAAAAGCCTGCAATTATTCATGAACTGTTCCAGCATGGATCCCTTTCACAGGGTGCAGTCCTTCAGGAGCAGACGATTCTAGCATGGGTCCCCCAGGAGTTCCCAACCCCTTCCATCAAACCAGGTCCAATGTGGGCTTCATACAGGGCCACGGCCTCATTTGGGTGTCTCTATTTGCTCTGGCATGATGTCCTCCATGGGTTGCAGGTGGATGTCTGCTTCACCATCAAAGTCCATGGGGTGCAGGGAGACAGACCTTGGTGTTTGCAATGTTTCTTACATATCTCACTCCTCTCTTCCAGAAACCGTTAAGCAGCAGTTTTCCCCCTTTTTAAATATGTTATCATAGAGGTGCTACTGCTGTTACTGATGGTCATGGCCTTGGCCTGTGGCAGGTCCATCAGAGCTGCCTGGAATTTGCTCTATCAGACATGGGGGAAGATTCTAACAGTTTCTCAAGGTGCCACCCCTGCGGCCTCCCTTCTACTAAAAGCATTCCATATAAAACTAATACAGATTCTGAAGGATTACATATTAAATTTGGTATCCTTGTGCAATATCTAAGGCCTTCAGATATATTTGCTTAGAACAGGGACAATGCATTGTAATATTATCAAACTGATTTTCACAGAGGTATTACCAACTCTTTTATCTCTTATTCACATACCAGTCAAACAGGATGACCTTCTGTTCTTTTGCAAACTTGCATGACTTTTCATCATTGTCTCATAAATCTAACAAATTACATTTCTGCAAGGAGTATCATGGAAGAAATTCTGTAATGGGTCTCCCTTTACCAATAAAATAAGATGTTGAAAACCATAGACAACAAGGACATCAATTCTCGTGTTATTTCTCACCCATTCCACTTTTGATGATGTACTTTGTTGACCTGGATTGTATTTGATTCTCAAGGACAATGTTCAGGAAAGTCAGCTGCATCTGAAGGAAAAAACGTAGTATCCAAATAATTTGTTGCTTTTTTGTTGTTTTGTTTTTTTTTTTTAATTCTCTTGCAGATCACAGGAAGATGAATATTCAGATTCCGATCCAATAAACTATAGAGTTTGGCTTAGGTCTAGACAAGAAATTAATTAAAGTGCTTCTCACCCAGCTGGGAGCACTATACATGAAATGGACTTCAAAAATCTTCAGTTTCCCAGGTATCAAGGGCTGTAGGAGTATGCCAGAAATACATAGGTTATTTAATTCTGTCCTGTGTAACTCTATTAGAACTCCTCACTGATGGTCCAGGCCTTCTGGGAATTCAAGAGTAAGAGCTGTTCTTCCCTTTGCTTATCACCAAAAATGTTGTATGTTTAAACATTTCATTTAGAGATTACAATATTTTTACGTATAGAATCAAACCAAGCAAACAAGCAAACAAAAGAAAACCCCAGGTGAACAAACAAACAGAGAGTGAAAACCTGAGATAACACTTTCATCTCCCCTTCTGGAAAAGGATATGTGAAAAGACATGAGTGATTCTTCATGTCTCAATTTATATTTGATTTTACTGGAACAAGATAATTAAAAAAAAAAAGCAAAATCGCTGAATAAGAAATAAAAATAAAAAAAAAGAACTGCTGGAAAATAAATCTCTTTTCTTTCCCACTAAATTCCTGTAATTTGAAACTATTACTTCCACCCCTTTGCATATAAATTTCCTCTTTCTCTTCTGCTCTGTTTTTCTGCTGCAGATTCCCTGATTACTGTCTTTCTTCACACATCTGTCCCTGCCCTCTGGTCCAAAAAGTCCTCATCAAATCACATTCAATTGTTTCTGTTGAAACAGCAATCTCCTTGTCCTTCCTTGTTTCCTGAGGATTTAACCTGATAAAATGTGCTGTAGCAACATTATATAAAACAGCATTCCTTCTCTCTGCTGCTCAGTGTGTCTGCATAGCAGAACACTATATGCTTGGTCTATACAGCACCTATGAACAAACTGTGTACTTTCAGTATTTGTCATAAGTTTGGATCTATGTATTTTGATTTTTTTTCCCCACCCCCAATTATCAACTATATTATCTACCAGCTGCAGTAAAAATGACAACTGTATTAAGGGGTCTATTTTGTGACCTTGAAACAGAAACAATTTGAAGTTTTGCAGCATTATCAAATTAAAGTTCTATTTTTGCACTATCCTTTGGGATCCTTAGTTTCAGTAATATTCCCCCCCCAAAAAAACCTTAGAGCATTGTGAGTGACTTTTTTCTGGTTATCACTGATCACCAAAGATGCTTTCTTTCCTGACCCCTATGGCACTAGCTCTCAAATTGATTTATGAAGCTTTAGTGGATGTATGCCTTGTTAGCCTTTGGCCTCCTTGTGGAAATTGGTAGGAGTGCCAGGCTCTGTGTACAAATGCTGCAGTGACCTAGTTATACGGATCAGCAGAACTTTGGTAAGGCATACCTTAGGTGTTTTTTTCTTTTTTTTAAACTACCTTTAACTTACAAGGTTATAGTAAAATGCAAATGGCCTATTTATTTACAGCATCTGATAAAGACAGCATAGTTAGAGATGCTTAGAAAAGACAAGTGAAGGAAAATCAATTCTTAATTTACACCAACATGAAATATAAAAGATCTGTGTGTCTGCTCAGTATCTCCCATTTCAAGCTGCATTTGTCAAGGAGAATCACATCTTTACAAATCCTCCTGGCTTTAACAGACAGTTTTGTTCTTGGAGTCCTCTCAGTATCACGTTCAGATTCAAATCTTTTCCTCTATCCTTCTCTTTATCCACC
>VZTU01012163.1:0-27395 GCA_013400835.1 Zapornia atra
ACCAGCATCAGCAGCCACAGCCCTCTGCGTCACACGCAGCAGGAGTGGTAACAGACCCTCACGTTCCACAAGGGGATGAGGAGAAAGCAGGTGCTTCTTTGTGCAAGGTTAGGGCTATGGCAGGGAGCAGTGCTGTGCACCGCCACAGCCGGAACGGCCCATCCAGCGCTCTGGCGGTGTCTGTGCCGGCCCAGCTGGGGCACCACACGTGGGCCTGAGGCAGCCCACCCTGAGCACACGTGGGGCGTGTGTTGGGCTGAGCTGAGTCTGCAGTGAGCTGCCCTTGCACAGAAGCAATCTCGCCTGGAGTCTCAAAGGGCTGGGGGAGTGCTGGGCTCAGTGCTGTAGTATTACTGGGACGATCCCGGGGCTCTGCACCAAAATCCTCTGCTTCCTTGTAGACCTCTCCCCCCACCAGGCCTGTGNTGTGTTGAGGATGTTGTTGGGCTGCCCTTCCAGCTGTGCTGCTGCTGCTGCTGTGCTTGGATGCGGGCTGCTTCACCTCATGAGCTACAGCAGAGTCACTCCAGATACTATTCTGGCAGGTGAAGTACATACAGGTGCTCGGGGTGTGAAGAGAGCATTATCACTGCACCTCCGGGGCTGCCACCGCTGTGATGGCAGCGTGAAGCCCCACAGCTCCTTGGGTCACAATTGCCTCAAAAGTCCAGGAGGTGGACAAGCAGCACAGTCTCTTTGGGCGACTCCAAGAAAGGAAGCTGGCTTGCCTTTCTGCCTACTTATACTTAGGCTGGTACACACACATGGTGTGCTGCTGCTTCTGACCTGTCCCCCTCTCAGTCATCTGGGTCAGGGCCAGAAGTGTGAGTTGGGGTGTTATAGGCAGCCATTTCCAGGCAGCTCCCACACTGTGCTGTGCATGTGGGTGCCTGCTGCCCACTCCCCGCAGGAGCCGCAGCATTCGCAGCCGTATGCCATAGCATGGCTGGACATGGGCCTTTGGTCTAAGGATCAAATTCCTGCCAGTGGCTAAAGCTGTAGTGGGACTGCTGTTTGGTTATCAATACCTCTTGTATCTTTTGTGCTGTCAAATCTCAGTGTCCCTCCTCAGTAAAAGGGCTTTGATACTTGTGTGTCCTTGGACCAGCCAAGGAACATAATAGCTGTGAGAATCTGGAGCAGTAGCAGAGCCTGAGTGCCAACCAGTGCCAGAAAGCCCCCTGTGAAATCAGAGAGGTGAATCCAGTGTGAAGTTTGGAAAAGAAATATACCCAGGCCTCCGGACAGGATCATTGTCTTGATGATGAGTATGATGAGCATCACCTTCCAGTCATCTCTCTCCTCTGCGCATTTCACATGTGCAACAAAAATGGGGTAGAAGATGCAAAAGACCAGGCAGGTATACACACAAACCCTGGCTAACACCATTCCTGGTATGCTGATGCCAATCACCTGTAGTAGCTTGTAATCTAGGCACTGCAGCTCCCTGACTGTCTCATTCCACAGGCAGAAGTTGTAAAAGCCGATACGTTTGTCAGGAAGGTTGACCAGGTTCCCAGCTTCCCACAGCAGCGCGTAGAGCATCAAGGCCAGCGCCCCGCCAGCCTCGAGGAGGCTCAGCACACAGGGTAGGTGCTTGCTGCTTCTCTGTCTCAGCAGACCCATCCTGGTGTCCTCGTGCTTTCTTGGTACCATGGTGAAGACTGCTGCAGGGATGCCTGCTGCAAAACAGAGGGGGACATCTTGGTTTTCATGTGCTATAGCATCCTTCCCAAGGTGTGCTCTTGAACATGTGTCACTGAGGTCTCAGGACTACTTTTGCAGACAGAGCAGGAGTATCTGGGTCCTACCTCTTGCTGTGATATGCATGTGCTACTGAGTCAGAGTGAGTGCATTTTTGGTCATAATAAGTAGCTTAATGATGTCTTGGACATGGATGAGCACTGGAAGGAGAGCGTGGCTCCCTTGGCCCCACACATGCCCTCTGTACCACCGTCTCTCGTTGGAGGAGAGAGGCATTTGTCAGCCAACTGCAGTGCTGGGAGGGGAGCAAACCACTGCTGTCTGGTAATGAGATGGTTAAGACCCCTGACTGAAAAATGCTTTTCTTTCAGTTCTGGTTGGACAGGACATCCCTTGTGATCTTTGGCCAACTGCTTAAAATGCAGGCATGTCAGGGTCTGAAGTGCAGAGCTCCCCTACCTCCCCACCCCCCACTGTCCTAAGAAATGTGGTGCTATGGTTACCACCAGTTTCCAGCATCCATGTGCCCCTGAGGCCTGTGCACACCCATACATTTCTGGGTACAACCTCACTCCCCACTGAAGCCAGTAGTCTTGCTTCTCTGCCCCAGTTGCCAGAGGACTGATGCCCAGTGTGGACTGGCAGTCGTGACACCATAAAATGGCACCACAGACCCACCCATAGCCACTCACCCTTCTCTGGGCTCCCTGGGGACATGGGTGCTAGGGGGACAGACCTGCAATTGCTGTGCTCCTGGCTCCTCTCTGACTGCCTGGAAAAAATGGCTCCCTGCTCCCAGAAATTCGGCTTGGCCTCAGTACCCTCTTGCAGGCTTCTGCTTCGTGCTGAAAAACAAGGAAGTGGCATCACGAAGGGGTGTCACTGGC
The DNA here is from genome assembly GCA_013400835.1 of Zapornia atra. Lineage (NCBI taxonomy): Eukaryota > Metazoa > Chordata > Aves > Gruiformes > Rallidae > Zapornia > Zapornia atra. Next base: position 2,592 of record VZTU01012163.1, read on the forward strand.
TGCATAGTCATGTGGCTCATACCACAGCACTGGCCACCCAGGTCTGCACAAGAGGCACAAACATGGGGTGAGGAGCTCCCCCGGTCCCACAGGGGCTCACGCCTGCCCACCATTCTCTCTGCCATCCTGTCTTGCATCCCTCAGTGGGAGAACGAGCTGCACTAAGAGGGGCCTCTTTTAACCCACCAGCTCCACAGCTGTTGGTGTCAGAAAGCAGAGCTGGGACGAGTGCAGCCCAGCAGGCTCCTGGCTGCGCCCACCCGCTGGGTGTCATAGGAAAGGCAGACTTGCAGAGACACGGGCCTTTGGTTCAATCGTCTCACGTTGCCTTTTATTTACTCCCCCTCCATAAAATTGAAAAGCAATTAAAAATGGTCCTAGTTGCACATGTTTACTGGAGAGGAAATGGAGAATTAAATTCCTAGCAGGTTCGTGGAAATACCTGTCAGGGGTGAAGGACAGCCACCTCAGAGACCCTTCGCTGCTATGTGACCTCTGTGTGTGAGAGCCCAGGGAAATAACCACAGTGTCTCTGCCTGCTCCTGTGCTTTGAGGATCATGTCTTTAAGGATTTATTTTCTTCTTGCTGCTGTGGTAGTGTGACACTACTTCCACCCCATGCCCCTACCCTCCCACCTTGAGCTGCTTGGTGCAATTTCCACCCCCATTTCCTGGGTCACATGCCTAGGCAGCTGATTAGAGCGTTAGGGTACCCCCTTAGTGTGCCTGGCACTGGCTTCATTCAGGAAAAGTAGCAGTCTGTTACATCTGTACTTGGATCATGAAGCTCTTGCTCTCCTGTTTGGGGACAATAATGACAGTCACCTGCTGACAGCCTGGTCATGGCATTAAAAGGGCTCCTGCTAGAAAAGTTCTGAGCCAGTGCAACAGGTAGAAAGTACCAGAATATTTTGCCATCCCGTCTGGGCCATAGTAGAAAAGTACCTGACAGACATCAGTTATCTCAGGTCCTGTAAATAGTGATTCTGAGTGAGACCCTGTGAGCTCTCCTGGGTCCCAGGGGGCTTTGGCCAGCGTCTCCCCTGAGATGCATGTGGGCTGAGGAGGACTGTCTGCCAGCAGAACTGATGGAAAGCCAGGATGAAGTCACAGCCTCCTTGAGACTCAACCATCGCCTGCTGAGGAATGCTGGTGTACTCTATTTGCTCTAAACTCAAGCAGGGACATTTTAACTATAAGCTATCTTCCTTGATCCACCTCCCTGTCCATGTGTTTAAATATAAACATTTGCTTTTATGAGTGTGGGTGTCATATGTCACTGGGCTCAAATATTTCTGTCTTTATGTACTGGCATGTTTTCTGGTCAAATATATGTATATATATGTACCTATACACTTTGGTTTCAGACACCTCATAGTAAGCCAGTGTGAATAATGCACCTTCCAATCTGTAATTAAGTCGCTGTTTTTATTACAATATAAGTTACTGGATGCTTTGTAAATCTTTGAATCAGTCAATCATTGAATGCTGGTAAAATTCAACCTTTGATTTAACTCATGCTATTAATAGATTTTTAATTGCTACCAAGTCACAACCATGCCAGGCACAACCATCCCCAACACCAGCGATGCCCCCCTCTGCCAAATTGCAGGCATAATCACCCCTCAGTCCCCTGCTGCCCACTCTACCACCCTACCCCTCCTCCCCCCCAGTCCCCTAGCCCAGCAGGGAAAACTGGGTGTCCAGGTGTGACTGTGACAGGGACAGAAACATGCCTGGTGCAGATGCCCTCTGCCAGCTGGGGCAGACACTGCAGGGCTGTCCTGGAGGCAATGTTCCAGGGCAGCAGCAGGCACAGCACCCAAAGCTGGTTTGGAGGCAGCCTGACTGATGTGGAGGGGATAAACAGGAAAGAGCTGTCACTGGGTGTTCAGCTGGGGCTTTTTCCAGGCTTCTGCAGCCCCTCCGCCTCTTAGGGGGACACCCGTGCCTTTGGACAGGACAGTCTATGCTTCTGCCTCAAAGGGGCAAGGAAGTGGGACCTGAGGATGTCACAGCAAGCCCCAGTCTGGCTTCACCCCCTTGTTTCTGGGCAGGCATCACTGAAAGCACTGGAATTCAACATAGGCAGCTTTCTGTTTCAGTCTCCCAGGCAGAGAGAGGCTCCACGTGCATAGCTCCGGAGCTCCCTGGGTGCCTGTGTACAAGACTGGGTTCATGGGAGCCCTCTATGCTGCTGGGACGGTGAGGCCCCTTTCCTCTGATGGCTTGCAGGCAGGTGAGCACCCTCCTAGGCTGGGGCTGTGCCTTCCCTGAAGCGAGCTGCTGGCTGAGTGCCTGGGCAAAGGCAGTGGGACAGGGAGACCAAGGCACGTAGCTCCGGCACGGGATCTGGACTCAGTGCAGGGACAAGCATCTCTGTGGAGCTGCCAAACCCTGCTGGAGCCAACTGGCTGTTTGGAACACGAAGGGGCGAGGGGGTGGGCATTTTCTCTTGCACTGAAAAGTCCCCCCCTAGAAGAGATGGCTTTCCCACATCTGCCTTCTCCAGCTGCAGTGTAATAGTGGTCGGACAGGGCGGCAGTTTTGGATTCGGCACCTTTCCTTCCTTCAAGCCACCTTCACCCCCAGGACCCCTCCTTCCCCCTCAGCAGGATCAGGTGCAGGGAAACCTCAGGTGAAGAGAGGCAGTGCACAAGCTAAGTATTACTGGCAAGTAGAAAGCAGCCAGCAGTACGCGCATTAGACTGCAGAACTGCCCCAAAAGCGTCCCACAGCTGGGGACTGACCTGCTCCCTCCCACATATTTGCGCCCTGCAGCACTGCCTCTTCCTCTGGCAGCTTCCCCCAATGCTGGCAGCATTAGAAAAGTGGGGAACTCAGTGGAGGATACTTACAGGCTGCCCATCCAGCTGGGTATGGAGCCAAAACAGGCTGGAGAGGGCTGAGGTGCCGCCCTGGTGAGCTTGAGCGGGTCTGTGGCTGCTGCCAGGTCCTGTGCTGTCTGGGATCTGACACCACTGCCCCCGTTGCGTCGCAGTCAGCTGCCTCTATTTTCTGTTTTGGTTTTGAGGGCCATGGGAACCACGGGATGCAGTGCTCCTCCCAGATACTGCGTCATCTAGATAGGAGTAAACAAGCTGAGCCTACTCACCAGCATTGGAACTGCAGGTAGGTTTGGACTTTCTTCTCCCAGACGTGCTAACTGACGGGAATAACCGACCAGGTTAAGCTCACCCAGAAAAGCTGTGCTCCTTGAGTGGCTTGTGTGTGTGTGTAGGAGGAGAAGACAAGTTTGTTTTCTTTGGATACTTCTATAGCTGGCTGCCTGTCCCAGTGCTGACCCTGGTACTGCAGTGCTGTCAGAGTTCACTGACTGGTTTGCCCTTCTTGCACTTTGAACTCTGCTCCCTTCCGTCTCCTTCCGGGACCCAGCTTTGCCCCAGCCGGCAGACACTGCCTATGCAGGCACAGCATAGGAGACACAAGGTGTGTGCTGCGACAGGAAACCCGTGAAATAAGGGGCAAAACTCCCCTTCCTTTAGTCATCCTGTCATGAGCCATAACCCTTTGTTCTGTCCTATAAGCACCCTTGGTGGTGGGTCTGTGAGGAGGGGTGTGTTTAGGAGGGGGGGGGTGTGATATGTGTAGGACACCTAGCCATGAAGCTGTTCACAGAGTCTCACGTAGTAATTCCACTTTTAGGCATGATCTGGAAAACTCCTGGGAAATTGGGAAGGGACACAGCCAGACAGCTGACCCCAAATGACTGACCAAAGGGGTCATATTCCTTGCTGTATGAGGTCATATAAAGCTAGGTAAAGAAGAAGGAACTGTCTTTATCTCAGCCCATGAGTTTTCTCACTTTTACCCTTCCACTTCTCTCCCCTGTCCTGCCAGGAGGTAAGGGTCGAGTGGCTGCATGGTGCTTAGCTGCCAGCTGGGGTTAAACCACCACAGTCCTTTTTGGCACCTGACATGGGGCTGATTGACAGCTCTGACTGGAATGTGCTAGATGGGAGTTTTTAGTCGTTATAGCTGCTTAGCTATTAATTGGCAGCGCATGCTGTGGAGCTTCCTTGCCTTACTGTGTACTGAAGTCCAGTGCTCCTTGGCGGCTGTTCTTTGCTCTCTCTGCTCCCTGCACTGCTGCTGTGCTGTGCTGGGAACGCTCTGATAACAGCTCTGGCAGTGTGCCTGGGCTGGCAGACAGCCAGGCCACTGCTCCTGTTCCTGTGCTGACGGACTGGATACGCTGGAATTCTTGTGGGACTGTGACCTGTGGATGAGCCCACGTGAGAGTGGGACACCCAGAAGCATCTGTGGCCATGAATAAATCCATGCCTGAGCAGGTGTATCTCAAAGCATCTGTGGACATGGTTATGCCTGTGCTGCAGCAGGCGTACCTCTGAAGGGACTGTGAGCCAAGGATAAGTCCATGCTGGAGCCCCTCAAAGCATCCATGGCCATGGATGAGCCCATGTCAGAACGAGTTTACTGCTGAAGGGGCTGAGGCTGTGGACAAGGCCATGGTGGAGCAGACACACCTCTGAAGGCATTGTGGCCCATGGAGAAGGCCATGCTGGAAGAGGTGCACCTCAAAGTTACTGTAGCGGTGGAGAAGTCTGTGCCACAGCAGGTATACCCCTGGAGAGACTGTGGCTCACTGATAAGGTTCCCCTTGGAGCAGGTACAGCCCTAAGGGACTGCAGCCTGTGGCTAAGTCCAAGCCAAGGCAGGGACAAGGGCAGGAGTTCCTTGCTACGTTTAACCCCGCTGGCTGGGGCAAGCCCATGACACTCGGTGGGGGTTATGGTGGGAAAAATCAGTGGGGCAGAAGGCTTGCAGCAAATAAAGGCCAGCAGGCCACAGCTTCTGAGCTGAATGTGGTGAGTGGCTGGGACACAAAAAGAAGCCTTGGGCTTCATATAATAGCTGTCATGTAGTACTGGGGCTGCTGACTGTGAAATTCAGGGATGAGCAGAGACCACCAAGGCAAGACCTCTGTTCCAGTGACAAAGCATGCAGTGGCAGGAGGCATGTTTGTGCTCTCAGGAGGGGTGGTCACGCAGTTTGGCTACACGCCACTCACTTTCCTGTCATTCAGGAAGGAAAAGCTGACCCACTTATCCCTGGGAGGTCTTGCAATGATGACTTGTGCCTATGTGGCTAATTTTTTTTCTTTGTTACTGCATTTGTCTCACTATAATGCTATATAATTATTCCCCTCATCTCATACGGTGCACATGCTCTTTCCTTCCATCAATACGTTTTAAGTAGTTTAGGTATTTGGCCCATCCTTTCTTCTTGCAGATCCAAATAAATTAGGTTTTATTTATTACTGGCAATTCTAACTCAGCTCCTCTGAAATGCTCAAAACTTGATGGTCCTGATTTTGCAGCAATAGGTTCTGAAGTATGGATTTAAATGGCATATGCTGTAGCCACAGAGATGAGGTAGAGAGAGGAAGCCCACTGACTTGCTTACTGGGCAGTCCTCAGTTGCTAGGAAATTTAAAGGAGACAAAACTGATTAAGTGTCTTAAAGTGGCATATTTTTCATATCCCAAATGTCTTTACAATGATACAGACATTAAGAAAATGCAAACCATGCAGGTATGTGGCTGTGACCAAAAAAACATCACCCAGGTACTGTAAAAGCACGTGCATGGCCATACTGGTTTAGGCCATCTATCCCAGTACCCGGCCTCCAAGGTGGCATACGACGCCGGTGCACTCCACAGAAACTTACACCACATGGGTCGGGCACATTGGACTTCATCAGGGTCAGTGGGCAGCTGCAGATCATTGGGATCATAGTAAATAATTTCTCCCACAGCTAACTCCCTCAACTGCTGAGTACTGCACAACACAAGGACCAACACCCCTGCCACGCTCAGACTGCCCTAGAAGCACCTCAGAGCAGCCCTCCCCAACCAGCCCCTTATACGGAGGGAGGGGGGGGGAGGTGGAGGCAGGGGGGAGAAGTGATGTCAGGTGAAGTGGAAAACAGCCAGGGAGAACTCAGCTCGCCTGGGCTGGCTGCTTGGGGAGGTTAACTCTGGCCTGGCCAGAACTAGGACAACTGGTTTTATTGCTCCAGCAATATGATTTTCTATGACCACCTTGGAAAGGTTAATTCCAGTATTTCACAGAGTCAGACCATACATCATAACATATGACAAGCAATGACTGGATGGCTAGAGCCTCTCCCACCAGTAACTGTAGAAGGATAGCACAGGGTCAGTCATTGTCCTTTGTCATTTGAATGAGATTTTCCAAGCTCTTTTCTCTGGACTGTTCACAAAGGGGTTAATGAGCCTCTAGACCTCTAGTGTCTCACCTGGGAAGCTCCATGAAACTGCTCTTATATCTGCCACAGCATATCAGCTGCTGGTGAACATGAAGCTTTCCAGCAGTGCTAGTGTACTGCTACTATCTGTCTTGTGTCCTGCAGTACCTTGAGACAGCTAGACCAAGAAACCAACAAAACAGAACTAAATCCTATTCTTTGTTGTATTTCAAATAGAACAATGGCAGAGAAACTTTTAAAATACTGGGATATCTTCTCTGCTGACTTGGAGACACTGGTGATGCTGTCTTTCAACACAACAAAACAACCACAGTTTGTCTTGTGCAGTTCAGACTCAATAACTGGCTGAGGCTGATGCCTTAAGTAGAGTTACAGTAAGCAGACATCGCTGGGTATCAAGCTATTTGCTCAGATGACTAGTTGTGAGGATTAAGAAATTAATCATGTTGAAAAGATTTTAACTCAGATACCCACCTCCTCTTCCCCATCTGTTGCCTAATAAAGACTATTTTGAGATAAAGACACTGGAGGCATTGCCCAGTGAAATTATTCCACTATGCATAAAGCTGGAAATCAGGATGTAAAGGTGCCAAAGGCCACGTGGTTACCATGTTTTGGTAAGCATGCAGCTCTGTTGAAGAACATGTTCTCAGTCCTAGTGTCTGCTCCAAGGAAAGCACGTATTTGACATTGAAATGACACTGGATTAGAGTCATAACAGACATCTCCAGAGCAGGAGTACTATGTCGAGCTCCACTGGTCAAGCGGGGCAGGTGGGAGAGGAGAACAGCCGGTGCCACCTGACTGGTCTTGTCTGGGTACCTGTTCATGAGCTGCTCAGCTGCTGGTGCTCACAGCAGGGTGAGGTGCCATGTGAGGACAAGGTGCCCTGGGGCACAGGCAATTAAGTAGCGTGGCAGCCTCCTGAGTATTGGTGCCACTTCCTTCAGGCAGCAGATGGAAAGTACCTGTGTGATGGCAACCTTCTGGCTAGAAATTGTTTCTTCTCTCATATGTATATATGCATATATATATTTAAAATCACCTGCCTTCACTTACACTCCCTGCTGGGCAGAGCAGTACGAGGGAGAAAAAGAGGATGTGAAGTGTTTTAGAGGCTGTGGGATAGTACTTCAATCCAGATCTAAAAAACACAATAACAAACTACTAAGAGCCAGGATTTTTTTCTTCCTTTCTTTTTTTTTTTTTCCCATAAGGATCATTTCCAGGAAAGCCTAGAAGAATCTGTTACATTTTTACCCTTGGGTATAGTACACAATGGCTACGAACAAACAGCTGCAGCTGGGGAAGAAAGGGCTTTAAAGTCACCAAAATGACTGCCAAAATGTTTTAAAAGGTAGATTTGATATTAATCTCCTCTTCCTCAGGCAAGCCCTCAGTAAGTGATAACACTTAAATGTACCCAACTGCATTGTACTTAAAATGCACCTAACCTGTACTCAACTGGGCCGCCTGTCCCACAGAAGCCAAGTACAGCTGTAGTGACTTCTGCCCAGGCTTAGAGGCTGGCAGAGGGGGAGAGCCACCTTACCTCCACCACTTCAGGTCTCTCTCCCTCCATACTGCAGGCTGCTCACCAAGGATTTGGGCTCCATTAGAAGAGGGGTGGCCAGCAGGGACAGGGAGGTGATTGTCCCTCTCTACTCTGCCCTCGTGAGGCCCCATCTGGAGTCCTGTGTCCAGATCTGGGGCCCCCAATACAAGAAAGATGGGGAACTGTTGGAGAGGGTTCAGAGGAGCCACAAGGATGATTAGAGGGCTGGAGCACCTGCCCTACAAAGAGAGGCTGAGGGAGCTGGGCTTGTTCAGCCTGGAGAAGAGAAGGCTGCGGGGGGACCTCATTGCAGCCTTCCAGTACCTGAAGGGAGCTTATAAGCAGGAGGGGATTCAACTTTTTAAAAGGGCAGATAATGGCAGGACAAGGGGGAATGGATTAAAGCTAAAGGAGGGAAGGTTTAGATTAGATATTAGGGGGAAGTTTTTTACAGAAAGAGGGGTGAGGTGCTGGAACAGGCTGGCCAGAGAAGTAGTGGATGCCCCGTCCCTGGAAGTGTTCAAGGCCAGGTTGGATGGGGCCCTGGGCAACCTTGTGTAGATCCAGGCCTGGAGGTTGGTGGCCCTGCCTGTGGCAGGGGGGTTGGAGCTCTATGATCCATGGGGTCCCTTCCTACCCAGACCATTCTATGATTCTATGATTTCCAGCGCATCAGCTGGCGTGACAGGCACGGCCCCGGCACTGTTGGTAGGTGAAGACCACATCTCCTCAAGTGACAAAATCACTGCTGCAGCCCAGGCCCCAGACCCCTCTCCCAGTGTAACCAGACCTGGCAGATCCAACTCACTGACCAGCTGTGGACCAGGTTAGCTGCAGTTGGCTTCAGTGCTACACTGCAGGTAACTCATCTGCAGGGTACCATGAGGCAGGAAGCTACCCAGTGAGGTCTGTGAGCCACAGGTGAGAGGAAATGGGTCTGACAGTGTTATGGGGAGGCACCACCCTTGTACACAAATAGTATCTACAACATTTTGAAAGCTCCTTTTATTCTAAGCCAAGATGTGCTTTGTGCATTTGATACTGAATTTTGCAATACTTAACCTGCTTGGCCAAAACAAAGCAGGCAGGGCAAAACATGGGGAAATGTTATAATATATAATTCCAATTATATATATATTATATATTATATAATATATAATTCCAATATAATTCTAATTATTTATATATTATATAATATATAATTCCAATATAATTCCAATTATATTTACATAGAGTTAAAAAAATACATTAAGAACACAGGATAGCCTTAATCAATTAATCCAGTCCTCCCCTATCACAGAGACATCCTTCCTACAAACCTGTTTGCAAGCCAAGTATTCATCTGTTAGTTTTCCAGCTACCATGCTACTTCATTGTGTTTTGGTTTTCTTTGTTTGTTTTTTTTCTTTTATTATTTTTTTCTTTTTTCCTTTTCCTGATTAAGTTCTCCAAGACAAAAAACAAAGTAGTAATAATGTGGAATAGCTCTGGATGCACGTCTGAGAAAAAACAAGACAGGAAATTCAGAACCAAGCACAAAGTCATTGCTAAAACATACTGCTACAGCATGACACTGTTAGATTTTCAGCACCCAAAGCCTGAAAATCACATGAGTAAGGATTGGCCTGTGAATAAATTCCAGTATCCTTAATGTAGGCAGAGAACAAGTAATACGTTCTCATATTCCTCTGTTTAACTGAGCTGTGATAGCTCACTATGAATCTGTAAAGCCCACAGATTTATATAATACCACAGATAATGCATATGGCTATTTAAAAATATTTCTCATCTGGTCCTCATAGAAGAATTCTAGATCTCTGCTCATGAAAATAACAGCTGAAGTACTGTTCTGTGTAATTTGCTGACACGACATCTGGAAAAGATTTTAAAGCTCTTATTTCACTGAGAAGTATTCTTTTTTTAATTATTTCTTTCTGTAATTCTCAGAATTTCACGAGACTTGTTTATCTGTGTAGAATCATAGAATCATAGAATGGTCTGGGTTGGAAGGGACCCCAAGGATCATAGAGCTCCAACCCCCCTGCCACAGGCAGGGCCACCAACCTCCAGGTCTGGATCTACACAAGGTTGCCCAGGGCCCCATCCAACCTGGCCTTGAACACCTCCAGGGACGGGGCATCCACCACCTCTCTGGGCAGCCTGTTCCAGCACCTCACCACTCTCTCTGTAAAAAAACTTCCCCCTAATATCTAATCTAAACCTGCCTTCCTTTAGTTTTAATCCATTCCCCCTTGTCCTGTCATTGTCTACCCTTTTAAAAAGTTGAATCCCCTCCTGCTTATAAGTTCCCTTCAGGTACTGGAAGGCTGCAATGAGGCCCCCCCGCAGCCTTCTCTTCTCCAGGCTGAACAAGCCCAGCTCCCTCAGCCTCTCTTTGTAGGGCAGGTGCTCCAGCCCTTTAATCATCCTCGTGGCCCTCCTCTGAACCCTCTCCAACAGTTCCACACTGTGCAGGAGATGTAAGAACTGAAAATAAATGTATTATTTGCTTTGCAAAGTTCTGGTAATAATATGAGCTGTGAGAAATTTTAAGAAGTGACACGATGCTGTAATTAATGCTGCTCACAGGTGTTTATTGAAATAAGTAACAGCAATGGCAAAAGTCAGTGCCTGCTGACTTATGGCACGGTGAGGTAAGGACACACAGCTTTCTATTCAGGTCATTTCTACCTTGCTACTTTCTTCATAGATTAACTTGCTGGTTTTGCATGCTTGAGAGAAAACTGGTTTATGGGTTTGTGGGTATCTGTGAAGTCAAAGTTTGACACTGAGCACAACAAATTCCATGGTTTTTTGGTGCTCTGTCCACAGCAATATTTCCTGTTAAAATCCTACCAAAAATGCTACTGAACCCTGTCTTTCAACTCCTGGATCAAATAAACTTTGCACTCCTATAAGAAGCCTATTATGGTTTAATGTGAAACATTAAAATCATAGGTTTATGAAAACCAGGGTTTTTAGGGCCCGAGAGAACTGCAGATCATTTCATAATTTGTTTCACCTACCATGAAAGATAGGCTAGAAAATTCATACAGTTTCCCATGGATCCTGTTCTAGGCTGTGTGTTTGACTGATGCTAGGCAGAGAGCCCACCACATCTCCCAGAGTTTGCACTAATGGGGTTGTGACTCCCTGCCAAAAACATGCTTCTCTTGTTTGTGATGTAAATTTGCCTGTTATTAGTTGCAGTCACAGCTTCTCATGATTTCTTTTTCATGGACTGAGGTTATCTCTACTGCTCTGAGCTGCTCTACTGAAGAATGCCACCAGGGCAACCCCCCCCTGCCCCCCGTATCAATGCAGACTGGGGGATGAAGGGATTGAGAGCAGTCCTGCTCAGGACTCAGAGGTACTGAAAAGCTGGACACGACCTGGCAACGTGAGCTCATAGCCCAGAAAGCCAAACATATCCAGCAAAAGAAGCGTGAACAGCAGGTTGAGAGAGGTGATTTTGCACCTCTGCTCAGCTCTGGTGACACCCCATCTGGAGTTCTGTGTCCAGATCTGTAGGCCCCAGTACAAGAAAGACCTTTTGGAGTCTTTGGAGACCAGAGGAGTGCTACAAAGATGACCAGAGGGCTGGAGCACCTTTCCTGTGAGGAAAAGTCGAGTTGGGCATGTTCAGCCTGGAGAGGAGAAGGGTCTGGGGAGACCTTATTGTGGCCTTGAAATACTTAAAGGGGACTTAAAATAAATATGGGGACAAACTTTATTAGGGCCTGTTGTGATAGGACAAAGGTCAATGGTTTTAAGCTGAAAGAGGGTATATTTAGACTGGATATAAGGAAAACTTTTTTACCATGAGGATGGTGAAACACCGGAGCAGGTTGCCCAGGGAGGTGGTAGGTGCCCCAGCCCTGGAAACATTCAAGGTTGACTGGGGCTTTAAGCAACCTGGTCAAGTTTCTGTTCATTGCAGGAGGATTGGACTAGATGGCCTTTAAAGGCCCATTCCAATCCACACTGCTCGATGTTTCTGTGATTTTAGGAGACTATTTTAATCCCATAAAGCCTCATTTCATCACAAAGTGGCTGAACTCACAACACGAGGTTGTCTCCAGTTTTTAAATAGTTTGAAAGTTTCTCTTTTGCATTCTTCTTTTTATTTTTTATTTTTAATAACAATGACACCAGAAGTGTTGACAATAACAATGACATCAGAAAAGTTCTACAAAGAAGTAAAGGTAGTAGTTCCCTCCTGTTTTCACACAGGTACAAACTGTATTGTTCCTCCCTGCACAGTATGAAGATACTCACAGTGAGATAGTCGCTCACTTTAATACCTAAATCATTCCCTGATTTCCTAGTGCTTGCAATGGCACAAGTCCTCTAATTCTGTTTCCTTACCCTCCACACTTCCTTCTTTCCTTTTGTCTGTACTGTTCTGGTCAAACCCAGTTTTCCTGCCTTGTTTGACTTCAAGGAATGGTTTCTCCTCCAGTTTCTCCGGAGCAAATGAACACATTACTACAAACTCATGTACCCTACTGCCAATAGGAGCAAGCATTTTTTCACCTCCCTGGACTTTGCCTCAGGACCAGTTTTGCTCCAGTTAAACTGTTCACAATCAGTAAAGCAGATTATAGCAACGTGATGAACGACTGTTTAAACTTAAGAAAAATGAGCTCTTCATATGCTGGGACTGAGTGAAATCCCACCAAAGAACTCTACTTTGTGGGATGTATTTTTTACTGAGGTTTGAAATTATAGGGAAAAAATGCCTTATCAGTTTTGGTTTTTTTTTAAGAATTAAACAAACATATAATATTTACCTTTTTCCACTGGGGCAAGTACCTGAAATATCTTGAGTTTCAGTGCATTAAGTCTGTGAAACAGAACAGAAACACAAGTGAATTATTAAATTCCAAAAGATTGAGAGACAAAAAGGTACTATCATCTTAATGATCAGGCACTTTGTGTCTTGTTCAAGGAATGTACACTAGGTTAGGGCTGGGGAAGCTTGGTAAGGGTTCAGTAATAAGTGGGAAAAGAGTTAACATGTCAAGATCGAGCTTTTTCCTCCCCCCAGCTCCTCAAGCAGAAGGCAAGACAGGCATTCAGCTTTTGCCCTCATTTTCAAAGGCTGGGGAAACTCAGCAGCTTGTGTTTGCTTTGCAAGCTATTGGGTGCTCAGCATGCCAAGTTAAATTCCTTTTCACAAAACTAGCTAGGAACAGAACATCAGACTACAATGTTTTAATCAAGGATTTCCAAGTGTTTGCCACGTTTCTGAAACAGTTACATGGGATGCTGAACAGCAGTAATGGAGAAGTGATATTTTTACAACAGTTTAGATCTCATACCAACTGTTCTGACAATGACCTTTCAATAAACTCCATCCCATGGGAGTTGCTAGGCCAGCTAGTGTTGGGTACCAAATCACATACTCTGAATGATAAGAAAGGGCATGATACACCTTTACAAGTATCGACAGCACAAATATTTCAGAGCTGGGGCTTGGTAATCATCCCAAAGTTAATTAAAAAAAAATGTTTCCTTAGAACACCCTGTGACCTTTCCCTTACTCTTCACAGCACTCTACTGCAAAACACAATAGGAAATGTTTCCAGGGACTTGGCAAAAATCTTGTTCAAATGAACCTGGAAGTGAAACAGGCCAGCTGAGGGAGTGAGGTGTTAGTAGTTTTGAAGACTGAAAAATAGCTGCTGTAATCTCCAGCTTCAAGGCATATTCCTTGAGAGAATCTTTCCAGAGAGATCCCAGTGTATCAGATAATACAGTCATGAGACACAACTTCACCATCTTTTCCTGCCTCAGACTTGTCACATCGACACTTCATTGACAGATGAAATAGACAATAAAGAGCAATGGGCATGGTACTCTAGGTCATCAGCTTTTGGTGGCAAAATGGTTTGTTCAAAGTTAAACTGGTTGAATTAAGCTGTCACGTATCAGTCTCTGGTCAAAAAAGAGAGCACAATGTGTCTCTACTGGGATGAAAGATTCTCACAGTTTTGCTTTTGTGCCTTTGGTCCTTAGCAATGCTGTGAAAATGTTCTGATGTTTTGGTTGGGTATTTTCTTTTCCTGCACAGAAAATAGTATGCAACCATTTTGATTCATGAGGTAATGTCATAGTTAAAAAGGGGGAAGAAAAAAAAAAAAAAGAAAAAGAGTTGTAATTAAACATTATGATCACAATGCCAGAAGGAACATATGGAAGTAAGCTGCTCAAGACTGAATTCCTTATGCTGTTCTGTTCAGCAAATATTTATGAACCTGGACACAAACATATCATATTGACAAGCAACCACGCTTCCTACTCAGTTTGGATTGTTTATTTTTAGCCTGGGAACCTGGAGAGCCAGGCTTTCTCAGTAGTATTAATTGCCACTGTTTTTCTGATGTTGGGGCTTCTGAAAAGAGAGAGTGGCATAAAATGCAAAAAAGCTTGGGATGCACCAGTCTACCTATTGAACTAATGAAAGCATTAATAAAGACCCCACAATTATATGTATACAAAAAGACTATTACTCATCAAAATATTCACAGATTCTCAGAACTGTAGGGGTTGAAAGGGACTTTCAGAGATCGTCAAGTCCACCCCCCCTGCCAAAGCAGGTTCCCTAGGAAAGGTCACACAGGTCGGTCTCCAGATGGGTCTTGAATATCTCCAGAGACGGAGACTCCACCACCTCCCTGGGCAGCCTGTCCCAGGGCTCTGTCACCCTCACTGGGAAAAAGTTCTTCCACATGTTGGTGCGGAACTCCCTGTGCTCCAACTTCAGGCCATTGCCCCTTGTCCTGTCCCCACAGACCACTGAAAAGAGGCTGGCCATTTCCCCCTGTGTCCCACAGTTCAGATATTTATAAACATTAATAAGATCCCCTCTCAGTCTTCTTGTCTCAAAAAATGTGTCTGCTTTCCAAATGACAGTTTGCCTTCTTTAGGCCACAATAACAGTGCCTCTGTTACATTTGAGGGCCATACAGATTTCTAGGCTGAACATCAGAAAAGTGCTGTCAAAGGCTACATATAGCTCCAACGTGGATATCTGTCAAAAACTCTGCTGCACCTGTGGTATTTCTGGCTGGTCACCATTTCTGAATGCCTTGAAGAACCTCCATGAAGAACAATAGAAATTTTAGTAAGTCTTTTGATCTAATACCCTTAATTAGTCACTGAAGTAGGTCCACATGGGAGAACATACATAATCACGAAACAGACAAAACTAAGAAAATTCTGGCAGGAATCGTGTAGTGTCTTTTAAACTCATTTGATAAACTGTTGTTACTTTCTTCACATAGTAATAGCATCACCCTGACATACTTTGCAAGCATCCAAAGCACGTTTAATTCATTGCATGATACACACATGAATGAAATTGATACAATTTCATTGCCTGAAGGATGTCTGTGTTTCAGCACAGAAATTACAGAAGAGTGAAGTTCCACTTAACTAGTAGTTTTGTGGTATATCTTGGTGTTTGTAGGTATTGGCAGGCATACCCTCACAGAATCAGGCTCTTCTGCGACCAAAGCCATGTGCAGTCCTGAGCATGCTCATCCTTTCCTAAGACAGGCACGTGATGGGACGGGCTCTGTACCCAGAGCGATCTCTGCTGGAAAACTCTCCTCTTTGTTGCAGATTAAATTAGTGGCTCATTTCTAAAATGCAGTCGCTTTTAAAGTAGGGAGGTTTGAATAATCACTTAAAGCTGTGGTTTCACAGACAGATGAGATCTCCTAAGGGTTACCCGCTACTGAAGGAAAAAGCCTCTTTTCCTTTGTCCTTTGGTCCTGCCTCCCCCACTCCAAACCCTGCCTCTGTGGTCCCTGCTCCTAGCAAGTGTTTTCCTCCAGCCTTTGAACTGTCCCCTGATGCTCAAAAACAATCCTGTATGAGCTGATTTAGCTCATTATACAGAAGAAAACAATCTCATTCCTCTTGCTGGGTTTGTTTCCCAGCAGATTAAGGTGTTAAATCAGGTCGTGACAGGGACTGAACATCAGAGGGATCTAAGTGGAAGGAATACACAACAAGGAACAGCTGCAGGAGTAGACAAGGGAGGACAGAAAGTGGTTGTTAAATGGCTTGTTACAGCCTGTGAAAAATCTTTCTGGATGAGCCATATACCAATCCATTGTTTGGTACAGACCCTGAAATAATTAAGCTTTAACAAATGCTCTTGTGTGGGTTCTGTAATGATGCCTCTCAAGCATTTCAAGAGCATCCCCAACCTTCTTTGTCCTTGGATGTTTCGTTTATGTATATTACTAAGCAAGTTTACCAGGTTTAAAGACTAAACAATAAACTAAAGATGAGAAATAATACTCTTAACAGTGTCTCCTGTGTTTGTCTGGCCTTTGATTGTCTAAAGCGGCGTCACACCCCTCTAATTCATTTTCTGAGTCCAAAAGTCCCCTGAAATCACAATTACCCAACAGAGATCCTGTCATCTCAATGAATCTCATTATGGGGCATTTAATGCCAGTCACTGGGATGAAAACCCCACACAGATGTTTTGCAATAAGCAGTAGTTATGAATGAGAGTTCTGTGGCAGCTCGATCTACAGCTTCATCGCAGACCTCAGGCAAACCCGCCTGCCTTGTGGGTAACATTTATAGACCACAAGGAAATGGTGCTTATGGACACCAGAACAAAACCTGAAATCAATCCCACTGGCTGACATGGTTGGTGTTTTGACACAAACAAGGCTAGTTTTAGCAAACAAAGTGGAAAGTCACAGAGTTTTAGGCAAATTTATCTCAAGTTCCCAGTCTGCACAGCTGCCAGACCCATGTCACATACCCATCCATGCACAGGCCTACTGCCCCCCCCCGACAAGAGGACACGGGGCAAGAAAGCACGAAGGGCTGAGAAGTACTAAAAGGCCCAAGATACTTGGTGTTAAGCATAAAATGCTGCTAACTTTAAAGCCCATTTACCATTTTCATTCTGAAGTTTTCATTAACACTGTTTTTTAAACCCAGCACCAGGAAATGGGCCCATGTGGATCTAACATTCACATGTAAATAAACTCAACCCCAAAGACAGTGTTATAAGAAAACACAGGCCAGAAGGTACATAGAGGAAAGAAATAATCTCAATGCCCATCCCCACGCTGTGTGCTTTCATCAACCCTCTGCTACCAGTCCTTGTACTGTGCAAAAGAGACTTTTCATCCAAGCCACTCTGGCTGACCTCCTGTAACTAACATAGTCCTGGGAATACCATAGCACAGGTGGTGGGACATCCTGCTTGGTGCTTCAGCACTGAACAAAAGTGGGGAAGACATTTCAAGCCGTGGATAAACATTAAACGTTGGCACCACCCTTGCAGACCTTCCATCAAAGATTACAACCCTGCAGGTGGGCTGAGGGAATAGAAGGTCTGTCTGGACTTTGCCTTCTTTAAGTACAAAATCCCGTAGCTTTGCTTAAACTCTGGATGACAGTGGGACTAACTGTTGGATTTGCACAAACAGGTGTTCTCTGTGATATATGTCCCTCTGATTCGTGTTAATATGGAATAATGTTGGGGGTGCATAATGACAGACCCTTGTATGGTCATGGGCCTGGGAGGGACAGTTTGAGATTTTGCATGTACTGAATGAAGTATGTTGAAGCTTCAACAAACTATATAAAGGATGTGCAAATCTTTGCTTAAAGGACCACAATGTAGCACATTGTGTGCGTTGTGAAACAACTTGTCTCTGGAAGGACGGTGATCAGCCAGCAGAAGAGGGAGGCTCCTCAAACCTTTGGAACCAGCTGCCCGACCATTAGCAAGACAAAAGTTACAGGACCTGACTGGCACTCCAGCATGTCATCTTAAGATGTATATGGTTATGTCTTGTGGGAGGGGGTTGTCATGCACTCCAGCATATCAGTTTAAGCCGGTGGGCTGTGTTATCCCTGGAAGGTGTATAAGCCAGGGACTGGGACTGTTCGGGGTGCGTCTTGGTGGGGAGGAGACTCCCGGCGCACCCGGTGCTGACTGTGCACCCCAGCACCATTTGCTGCCTTTTATTCCTTTAATAAATTGTTGGATTTGGTTAAAACCCTGTTTGGGACCAAGTCATTTATAACATTCTCCATGTAAATTCTCCAGCGACAAATGCCTCCAGAGACGGGCAGAGCACATAAAGAGATCCATGGCTGCTTTCCTCTCCACAAGTGTGCTTACCAGAGTTTATCTGACTACATAACGTTTCACACTACCACCTCCAAAAACTAGCTCTAAAACTCCACATCATGCTGCTTTTCAACCAGCCCAGTCATCTGAAATGCCTATCTGCATGTTTTGCAAAGTTGCAGAGGTCACTTCTGTTTTACATATTCTTAGTACACAGTCTTGGTGCTACTTTCCCCTTTTTGTAGTTGTTTACTTACAGTATTTATGTCACAAACAGGAAGCAATGATTTACAGGAACTATTATTGTTGGCTAAAGTTCATCCACAAGCTTCCTAAAAGTAATGCACTCACAAATGTTTGTTTTGCTTATCTACAGGAAACATCTCCATTAATATTTTGGTAACTGCAAGCAACAGAGAAATAAACACAAAGTAAACAAGAGGAAAACCCCTCATGTTTCAGTATATTCTTTTCAGCAAAACAAGGAAAAACAGGTATCAGGAAAATAAAAGGTCTCTGGGGCTACACTTACCTATGAAATTAGAAGCTTGCAGTGGGGTAGCCTGATGCTGATGGCATTTTCACACCGGTGTGATGACTTGCCTGCATGCATGAGAGGACAACACAACTCCTGAACACTCTGAAGTGGGTTTCTGCAATGTATGGCTGACACCATACATGGCCACGACACTTCTTGTGCTTAAAGCTGGTGCCCTTCTCCTCCGCCTCCTCCCCCCTGACTCTGTGCTTACTCAGCTGGACTGCAGAACCTGACAGGTAGAAAGCTGCCTTCTTTTGGAACAAAAATATCACCTTCTGAGTGTGGAAAATGCTGGGTAATGTTGCTTTTGCAAATTGAAAAGGGTTATTGTATTTTTTACTGACTGGAGAGGTGAAAGACTCATCATAAATCCTTTGTAGAGGAATTTAGGAAGATAAGGAAGTTTTGCTGTTAATTGTGTTAAAAGAATTACCACTGACACCTACACCACTTGGAAGAAACACCAATTAAGGTGAAAGCTAGAGTCAGACAAATATTTTGAAAAGTTAGACAGAGAATCATTTTATTAAGATTAACATGTAGTAAAAGAATGTACTAACTTTATCAAAAAGGGGGGATTGAGACAGGGCTCTTAACAAAATGCTTGCAAAGGGTTAAAGGGTGCTTGCTAACAAGATGCCATTGGGGGGCTTATGCTTGTTAAGGGGGGCTTACTAACAGGATGATTTGAAGTGCCATGGTGGTTATATCAGAAGATGACCTTGCACAACTCTGACCTACCTAAACAACTAGTTAGTTTTGAGTGAATAAGACCTACCTAAACAACTAGTTAGTTTTGAGTGAATAATGTTCTTGAGATAATTTAAAGCAGACCCAGGACTGATAAGAAGAAGACATCCCAATTATAATTGTGCCACCTGGAA
Source organism: Zapornia atra (assembly GCA_013400835.1). Taxonomy (NCBI): domain Eukaryota; kingdom Metazoa; phylum Chordata; class Aves; order Gruiformes; family Rallidae; genus Zapornia; species Zapornia atra. The sequence continues at coordinate 21,965 of VZTU01012163.1, forward strand.
CAATCACAACTAAGCATGTGCCAGGGGAAGGAGGTGAAAAGTTCAACCTGATGAAGACTTCGAGCCTTCATCGCTGAGACCCCCTGACGACCACCACCATGAGGCAGCGCGCAGGCACAGTTGGGTGGAGTTTATGGAAATGACTTCTTGGGACTAATTTTAATACAAAGTGGGACAGGTGATGAATATGTATAGGTGTATGAAGTAACCTACAGGAATATGGTATAAAAATGCTACAAACTCTGACCAAAAGTGTGCCTACTTTGTTAGGTCACCCGCTCTTGCAAGAACGTATAATAAATTACTGCTTCACTCATGTGTCTACCATGAGTCCTTTCTTTAGGACCATTGGCATTTCTAACATGAGTGATCTGGGTTAAGCTATAGGGAAAATTAATACTATTGCTCTGCACTGTTTGGTTGGACTGTATTTCTAAAGACAGTATGTTAATTACTATTCCAACTGACTTAATCCTAAAGTTCTTCAGAACAGAGCCTGTTAAACTCCAGTGACTCTTTCCCAGTGGCTTTCAGGACAGAGGTGTAAACAGACAAGAAAAAGTCACAGCACACCCCAGTACCTACTTATAGCTGGTCTGCAACCAGACCACAGGAGTCAGGGCTGCCAGATGTTTGTCTGCTGTGAGAGATGAACATTGTTTAGTTTCTGGCTTTGGTGATTTTGCAGCATTCGTTTCAGCCATTAGCATGTGTTTTCTGTAGGAGCCCTGTTTGTAGAGATGTAAATGTGTTTTCCACAGGCCAGTCTTCAAGATCCACATTTAATTTTACAAGCCACCTGCAGAGATTGAACAACATCATCTCAGAGAAGGCTTGGTTACTGCAAGAGATGTGAGCTATCCAGATGATACCTCCTGCTTTCACCTAGATCTCTTTTAGTTCTGCTTCACACACCTGCTCCCTCCCCTCCTAAACCCTCTCACAGAACATCATCCTCTTTGCTTCCAGTGAGCCTTCTCACTGATCTGTACTGCACAAGAATATGCAAATACAAAGTTTATTCCCACAAAACTTACCACACAGAGTGTAAGCAACAAGAAGGCAGTGCTGGTTATCACGACAGGACAGGTAACAATCTGATGCTACCAAGTATCCTGTAAAGCAACAGAGACACTTGGAGGAGATGAGGGGCATTGATTCGCAGCGAGGAATTCCTCAAATTTGAGAGAAGCCACTTGAATGAAACCACAATAGGCAGAGAAAAGGCTTTGGAAAGAACCTAGTAACTGGGTGGCTGGGACTGCTGGTACTGCTCACTGTACCACAACACTGACCAGAGTTGGTTACTTGTCTTTGTCACAGACAGGAAAAGATGTCCTTTCAAAGCCTTCCCTGTCCTTTCTACTACCTGCTTAGAGCAGCCCAAAAAATAGGAGTTTGGTTTATTTATTTGTTTATTTATATTTTATTTGCTTTGGGTCTGAATCAGATACTGGTGGCCATGAGACTTATTTTACCAGAAAAAAATTCTTATCAGCTGTAGACCTGGTTTGCAGATCACCTTCTCCTCACAGCAAACAGAAGGGCATCGTAAGCAAAAGTGCTTCCTCTGAAGCATCTGATTTCAAGTGTAGATGACATCATATGTGAAAAGTAAATGAATTAAAACCAAACCTGCTTAACCCCTTTTTAAACGAGTGGATACCTAACTCTAATGGATACCTGGCTACTAGAATGACAAATCAGTAATTGGAGATCACGGGCATGCTGCAAGTAGTCACTGAGACAACTACTCACCTCTGTCAAGAGCCATAAAGTGTGACTAGACCTAGCTCCAACTTTGTTTAGAGCTTGACAGTCATGTCAGAACTATATTCCCCCTTCCCCTTTTCTTCCACCCTGTGGTCTTACAGGGAAAATGGAGGGGAATAATTTAAAGGATCCTAACCTGTGAGAACAGCATGCTGCTGTCTGCTGTCACCCACAAGTTGAGGGGTGGGGCTTCATCCTAAAAAAAAGTAACAGTTAACATACTAAAATAACATTAAAAGTCTACAGTAGGACCACTTGGTTTTGTTTATTTTCAGAGAGAAGAGCTGTCTCTGTTTTCATTTGTTTTCTGGCCTGAGTAAGCATTAGGCCAGATCTATGTCATCATGGTCTCTGTCATTATTCCTGTCCACTGCTCAAAGGTGACATGCTTTGTCCTTTCTTGTTTCCCCAGTGCCTCTCTTGTGCAGTGTTAGTGTTCCTACTGTTGTGTGGAAAGCTAGAGCAGAAAACCAATATAAGAATAAATGCATTAATGAGTCCCACTCATCAAGGAAACCCACTGGTGTAAGAGCAGGAGAGGCAATGGGAACTGATGTCTAGGACTGGTTGCAGACCAGATAGACACCATTATTATTCCAGAGCAGTGAGGACTAGGATAAGGAGGTGGGGAACTTGAGACTGGAGAGCTGTGTTTGAATTTGACTGCACCACTCTGCAGACAAAGTGCATCTGGGCCGTGAAAAGCAACCAGCTTCCATGGGTTTAATTTGAAGCACACTGGCAAGGCAACAGAGAGACAGCAGTGCTTGTCCCCTTCCCTGCACTTCACATGGAACATTTATTTCCTGGGTTTTCCATTGAGTCTTCTATCATTAACATAATAGTCAATTAAAACTCAAATTTCCTTCCTGAAACACCAATAAATGTTGATGTAATCAAATGCATTTCACAGCTGGTAAAAATCCTCTCAGCTTTGTTTACTGCTCCTGTTTACAATCAACACATTTGCAAATACATCACAAGGTTCCTAAAAACTTGCTGGTCCAGTAGCTGATCAGGAGATTGATTTTTTTTTTCAGGTAAAGAACTGAAAACATCTCACAGTCCAAAGCACAGATGAAATCGTAACCTAGAGGAGGTAGAAGATTTTACTTTGCTTACTAACCAAGAGCAACACTGCTCTCAGTAACAGGGATAGTGCTAGGGATGACCGCTCAGGACAGGGCTCTGGCTAGTGTGATGTAGAGCAAGATACCAAGGTTTAGCTTATGGATGACTCTGCTCTGTGATGCATTTTGGGTGCCTGTAGAAACAGTTTGCTACCGGGGCTGCTTACTGATTTTCTTGTAAGAAGCAACTGCTTCCAATGAATTACAGTTGAATTCCCTGTGATCTGAGACCACCTCAGAAAGAGAACAAGCACCTACGTCCTGCTGCCCCCTGCTGCCACCGCTGGGCGTTTAGTGGGGGTATGGCCCTCCCAAAGGGACCTGAGGTACAGGCTGTGGCAAAAGCTGTGCAACATCATCCCTGTCCCTGCTGGTGCTTCTGCTGGCTTGGGCTGCACAGGGAGAACATGCTTTCCTTCTGTTGCATGCAAACGTTAGTCCATGAAGTCAGGGAACACTAATGGCATGAAATGTTGCCATAAAGTAAACATGGCATTGATAAACTGAACGCAGCATTCTTTGCTGAGAAGGTGGTCTGGCACTGGAACAGGCTCCCCAGGGAAGTGGTCACAGCACTGAGCTTGACTGAGTTCAGGAAGTGCCTGGATGATGTGCTCAGTCCCATGCTCTGACATGGGTGGCCCAGTGTGGAGCCAGGAGTTGGGTTCAATGATCCTTATGGGTTCCTTCCAACTCAGGATATTCTATAATTCTATGAAACCCTGTGCATTTGCATCAACAAGGCAACATCACTTCCTGTCTTCATCTATTATCTGGCAATGCTCACAACCTGGTAAGTCAAAGAGAAGCCCCTCCTGGGTAATACTCATTCACCCTCTACAGTTGAGGCAGGGCAGGTTTAGCTGTTTGTGGAGGTGCGAGCAGGTAGCTCTGACCAGTCATACACAGGCCGGGATAGGCTTCCCAGTCTTCCCAGTCCTGTTGCGTAGTATCGTAGGTGCCTTCTGTAGAGTCTTACTAGCCCTTTCACAGGCAGAAGGTGTTCTGCTGAGAAACCTGTTTGCTAGTTTGTTGTTGCAGTCTGGCAGTTGCCCTATCACTTCAGTCTCATGGCTGCAATCACTAGATCTCCTGTTTCCCACAACATTCCTTTTTTAAAAGAGAGGTAGAAGGGGATGAGTAGGCCGCACTGAGCTTTAGGCCCCATTGCCGGTGCCACAGCAGGGCTGCAAATGTCACATGAGGCGTGTATCTTTTGTGGGGGAGAGAAACGTTGATGTTGGTAGCTGCTTGATTTAAAATGTTTTATTTAGGCTTGATATTGCAAACTGCTTCTCCAGTTCAGTCTTACTTTGTTCTTGAATGCATCAAGGGTGATGGGATTTCAGAACGAGTGCACTAAAGCTCTGCTTGATACCAGAGAAACGCTTCTTCACAATTTTTTTAAATATATATTTTTTTGAAAGCTTCTGTGGTATCTTCCCTTAAAAAAAAAAGAGGTTTTGTGTTTGCAGAATGAAGCAATGGGTGCTACTTTTGAGGACCTTGTATAAACTTTACTAAAAAAGGTTTCTGACATGTTTTTCTGTAACACTACCTGTTCTACAGCCAGGGCAGTTCTCCCGCGGTGCTTTGGGCTTGCTGCTCCTTCCCCTAAAGAGCGTTTATCTCCCGTGGAACAGCCTAGGGTGCAGGGAAGAACACAATGAACTTCTAAAGGTATCTGGTGCCGCCGCTGCCAACGTGATGTCAACGGAATGGCCACAAGGTGGAAGCAGTCTGCAAGGAAGGACCAGGAGATGCCTCTCAGCTTTGCCTATTGATGGGAGCGTGTGTAGGGGTGGTGATGTGTCAAACACTGCCTGTGTGCTTGAGGTCACACAACGGAGCATTTGCAGTATTCAAGCAGACCTGTTTTAGGTCTGTTTTCTTGACTTAGATCTCTCTGAGGTAACCTTGTGCAAGATGGGGGATAACGCCACAGAGCCTCTCCTGTTGCCCAGGAGGCTGACAGCACACTGGTTTGGCCAAGGATGCCAGGTGCAAATCCATTTTACAACTGCCAGCATCTGGGCTTGTGTGATGCCATGACACCTCAGCTGGCTCACGCTGTCTGGCTGCTTTTTGGGCTCTCCTGACACACAGCCCCAGGTTGCAGGGTGCTGACCTCCTATGTACTCCCGCTGCCGGCTTGGATCTGTTCAGAGCAATTGAACAGGTTAACTTCACACTGCCTGGCCTTGGGAGGGACCAGCCATCATCCACCCTCCCTGGGCTGATACAGAGTTTGTGTTAATAGGAAAAGGCAGTGAAAACTCCATCATGTGCCCTGTCTGATTTGACAGAGATGCAGTCATATGCCTGCATGTGATCAAGATTAAATTTGTGCTGCTGAGTGATCTGGCAGCGTGCAAACCCTTATTAATGTGCATGAAACCGCAGTCTGGGGGGGAGAGGGGGAGAAAAGAAAGGAAAGAGGAGAGGAGAGAGGAGAGGAGAGGGGAGGAGAGGGGAGGGGAAGGGAAGGTAAGGTAAGGGAAGGTAAGGTAAGGGAAGGGAAGGGAAGA
>VZTU01012163.1:27489-57840 GCA_013400835.1 Zapornia atra
GGAAAGGAAAGGAAAGGAAAGGAAAGGAAAGGAAAGGAAAGGAAAGGAAAGGAAAGGAAAGGAAAGGAAAGGAAAGGAAAGGAAAGGAAAGGAAAGGAGAAAGGAGAAAGGAGAAAGGAAAAAGGAAAGAAAAGTTAAGTTTTTACTCCTGCTGCTCCTGCGAGGAGAGAAAAGAAGATAAAGGGGAGCTTCTGAGAGGTTACTGGGACAGACAGCTGCAGGGATCTTTTTGGTCTGGGTTACAATTACCAGAAAAGCTAGAGGAGGTTGTTCTGTAAACTGTCTCACGATGAATCCTGGGAGAATTGGATGCTTGCTTGATGCCTGGGAAGGGTGGGGAGGCGTGTGAGGACTGGCAGCACCAACCTACTTCTGCATACTCAAGAGAGTTTTGTGTGCCAGCAGGACTTAATGTAAAGACAACATTAAGTTTACAACGTTATAAGGTTAATTTAACTCGGAAACAGAGCTAAGCCCTGGTTTTCTTGCTGCATTTCTGTGAATAAACGCTGGCTGTGCTGTGAATAGCAACAGTTTCATTGGGGTGCGGTGCTGGGACCTGCATGCTCAGACACTTTGCAGCATGCAGTGTACATCTTTTACAAGAAAATAAACCCAACAAACCCACCAGAAACCATGTCAGTACTAGTAGGGACTGAACACTTGGCACCATTTGCTAACTGAGAACCACAGCCAAGAGCCTGGATTGAGATTTTTTTTTTTTTCCCTCAACAGAGTCCATCTTTCCTCGGTGCTAATTCATTGCTGGGCAAGACCCTGTCCCCAGAGGCAAAGGAGGAGTGAAAAATGTCACTTAATGTTGCAGGAGATGGAGCTGTGGCTTGTCTTGGGTCCCCTTCCCCCGGTGCTGCAAACGTGCTTTAAATTTATCTCAACTTCTCTAGGGCTATTCTTAGTAATCCGCTGAAATTCAGGTGGGGGTCCTGGTTGATGACAGGCTGGCTATGAGCCAGCAGTGCCACTGGTGGCTAAGAGAGCCAATGGGATCCTGGGATGCATCAGGAAGAGTGTGCCCAGCAGGTCGAAGGAGGTGATCCTCCCCCTCTGCTCTGCCCTGGTCAGGCCCCACCTGGAGTATTGTGTCCAGTTCTGGGCTCCCTGGTATAGAAAAGACAGGGACCTCCGGGAGAGAGTCCAGAGAAGGGCTACGAAGATGATTAAGGGCCTGGAACATCTCCCCTATGAGGACAGGCTGAGTGAGCTGGGACTGTTCAGTCTAGAGAAAAGAAGACTTAGGGGGGACCTAATTAGTGTTTATAAATATCTTAGGCATGGGATGCAGGGGGAATTGGCCAGCCCCTTTTCAGTGGTCTGTGGGGACAGGACAAGGGGCAATGGCCTCAAGTTGGAGCACAGGCAGTTCCGCACCAACATGCGGCAGAACTTTTTCCCAGTGAGGGTGACAGAGCCCTGGGACAGGCTGCCCAGGGGGGTGGTGGAGTCTCCTTCTCTGGTGATATTCAAGACTCGTCTGGACGCCTCCCTGTGCAATATGAGCTGGGGAGCTGCTTTGGCAGGGGGGTTGGACCTGATGATCTCTCGAGGTCCCTTCCAACCCCTACGATTCTGTGATTCTGTGAAACGTGCTTATGTTAAACATGACACAGGGTCATTTCAAAATAAATAATGTCCTGGATTGTCCTGATTCCCTTCATTCTTGTTTTCCTTTGGCTGTAATGCAGCTTTATGGTGTGATCAAATGCAGCGCTGGAGGTAACAGTCTAGTTTGTTTCTCTCTGATACAATTGGTGATACATTTTTCTTTTTCTGGCTTAATTTCCATGTTTTCTTTTGATTCCACAGTTCTTAAAGGTGCATCCTCCATTTTACAGAAAGCAAACTGTTTAAGTATATGTATTCCACCTACTTTTAGCTAAATAAAAATAATGTACTCTCCGGATACTTACACAGCTGGCTCATTTAAAGGATTCAATGAATATGTGAATTTTTACAGGTGTTTGAGGAGGTCTTAGGCAAGCAAGCTCCTTTAAATCCAGTTATTTCTGTTTTGTTCTTTTCTGTTCTTTCCAGATATTTTCTTCTCTCAGGCCATCTCATGAGTGTCACATCCCTAGCTGCCAATACTCGTTCTCATGTCCATGCTTGGGGTTTTGGTGGGGTTTTTTTTCTTCTTTTCCTAGCTCCAACTTTTAATAAACCTCCTGGGCTTTGAAGATTTCATCTGCAACTGCAAACAAACCCTTACGTGCTCTGGTGCTTCTATTTGGATTAAATAAGCCAATTGTTTTACAGCCCTTGTTTTAAAGGGTGAACAAAGCACTGTTGAAGATATGTGGAGATGAGTACTCCACACACTCCTGAACTCAAACCTGGGGTAGAGAAAAAGTTTAAAAAAAAAAAAAATTAAAGTTTTTTCTGCCTTCACTAACAAATTGCTCTGAGCCTGTTGTAATGTTTAGGTTCCTTCCTGTATTTACTGAGTTAAAAAGGAGTTCTGTAATTTTTGTCATTAGAGGAAGAATGTTTCTTTCTCATTTTCCCCCAAACGCTGTGGTTCTTGTATATATACAAAAAAAGCTTTCCCACATACTTGGGGAATAGACCTAATATTTGTCTTTGTTACCTCATTAAGTTTTAAAGCCTTGGCTGAAGCTGTTGAGACATGTTGAAACAACCTGAGATCACTCAGAAGGAAACCTGAAATGTCTTGACTCAAACTCAGCCTTGCAATGTCAGAAAGCTTGCAAGTGACAACATACGTCCTGTTCTGAAGCAACCCTATTTTAGCACAAGTGCTTCCTAAAATCATGCTACTGCCTTCCAGCAAAGTCCCCTGAAAGAAATGGGCAGTGGTGAGACCCTCCTGGAAACAGCTAGGGAAAAAAATTAAAGTCAGAGAAAATGGATGGTGACTGTGCATGGATCTTAACTGCTCCTGCCTATGTTCTCCAGGGATAGTGTCTTTTTACCAAGCAGTTGTATAATGCTTAGCACAGTAAGCTAAGTTTTGAACCCTGCTAATGGCTTTTTGGATGTTTTGGGAATGTCAGTCAAAGTTGTGCTATTTAACCAATGGTTATTGTGGTGCTTTGAGGGTTTGGTTTGTTCCCACAGACAGTTTTTATTTTTATCCACGTTCCCCAGCTGCGGATTGGTGTGACTGTTGCCTGTCACTGTTGTGCCAGGATTACTCCTCATGGCATTCTGCATTACTTTATTTTTGGATTCTGGGTATGGCATTCACCATACCTAATCACATGCAAATTTTTTGCATCTGGACTAGGCAGCTGAAGTTTTTTTCCCTTGTCCGTGGAGAATTAATCAATGCAACTGAGACTAAGGGCATGGCTCATCTCATGCTGAAGCAGATGCCTGTGTTTGGTTAGATGAATATGTCCTTCAACTCCAGTGGTTTTATTGACTAGATCCCCCTCGGCAGCCACTCCATTGATCCCTGAAGTTAGGAGAGATGAATCCCATCCTTAGGGAACTCTACCGTGCTGCCTGTATAACTACAGCACAGCAGGCTAGTGTCGATGGTGACTCATCCAATCCCAGGGAGAGGGCTGGGTGCTGCAGGGTCTGTGTCCCTGGCCCAGTGAAGGGGCTCCTGTAGGTTTTCCCTATTCTGTGAATCTGTCGTAACCAGGACCACAGAGTTAGCCACATCTGGGGCAAAGCATGGACTCCAGATAATAACAGTTCTCCACAGTTCCCCTCTGCCACATCTTCCCTTCTTGCCCTGCCCTTCCTTTTGGCTAACCTCTGCTGCTGTTCCCAGTGCTGTGCTTGTGCCCACGCTGCCTTCTACTCAGTCCACCTTTCTTTTTTTACTGGTATCACTGGTTTTACACTGGACATTTTTCACTAGTCTAACTATAGGGGTGGGGGGCGGGTGTGGCAGAAGTAAGAGAAATTCCTTCCTCAACTTTTGAAACAGCTTATGGCATAAGATCATAAGATGAGTCGTGCTGTACCAACCCCAGAGTTCACCCACCCTCTGTTGTGTTTCTGATAGCTGCCCATAGGGAACTCAAAGGTAGGATGCAGGGCAAGGTGTTGCACTTGGGTCGGAAGAATCCCAGACATAGATACAGACTGGGAGAAGAGCTTCTTGAGAGCAGCCCTGCTGAGAAGGACTTGGGGATTGTGGTGGATGAGAGACTTAACATGAGCCAGCAGTGTGCTCTTGCAGCTCGCAAGGCCAATGGGATCCTGGGCTCCATCAGAAGAGGGGTGGCCAGCAGGGACAGGGAGGTGATTGTCCCTCTCTACTCTGCCCTCGTGAGGCCCCATCTGGAGTACTGTGTCCAGATCTGGGGCCCCCAATACAAGAAGGATGGGGAACTGTTGGAGAGGGTTCAGAGGAGGCCCCGAAGATGATTAGTGGGCTGGAGCACCTGCCCTACAAAGAGAGGCTGAGAGAGCTGGGCTTGTTCAGCCTGGAGAAGAGAAGGCTGCGGGGGGACCTCATTGCAGCCTTCCAGTACCTGAAGGGAGCTTATAAGCAGGAGGGGATTCAACTTTTTAAAAGGGTAGATAATGGCAGGACAAGGGGGAATGGATTAAAACTAAAGGAAGGAAGGTTTAGATTAGATATTAGGGGGAAGTTTTTTACAGAAAGAGCGGTGAGGTGCTGGAACAGGCTGCCCAGAGAGGTGGTGGATGCCCCGTCCCTGGAAGTGTTCAAGGCCAGGTTGGATGGGGCCCTGGGCAACCTTGTGTAGATCCAGGCCTGGAGGTTGGTGTCCCTGCCTGTGGCAGGGGGGTTGGAGCTCTATGATCCGTGGGGTCCCTTCCAACCCAGACCATTCTATGATTCTATGATTCAAGCCCAAGGCGGTACTTCCAGCCTGCAGACATCTGGCTCAAAAACTCTCTGAATCAGAGACACCATCTTTGAATGTAAATCCATGAACTTTCACAAACGAGGTAGTGACATGGCAGAGGGTCTGAGGTTGATGTGTCTAATCCCTCCTCTACTCATCTTGTTCTCGACGGGGCATTGTGGCCTTTGTGGCTGTTTTGTAAACATGGGGGTTTCATAGAGAAACCAACCCAATTTCTTTTTCTCATTTAAAAAAATTAAATAATAATTAATTTTTCCATAGCTATATCCTCCCCAGAAATTTGCTATAGTTAGAGTGGAGAAACAGTTAATGAAAGCACTGCCACTGAGTAAAGTAAGGGCCTTCTGGCAGGCCGGTGGTAGCAGGGCTGGTACGTCCCAGTGTCAGTACAGACACAGTGAGTTTGAGACTTGCACTAAAGATTGCCCTAGTCACCCAGGACCCACTGGGTTAACCAGGCTCTGAAGAGCCTTGTGACTTATGAAGACCTCTGTGAGGTGAAGTCCAGCCAGAAGTCTTCCTTAGCCCAGAGGGAACACCCCCAAACTGTAAAAATAAAGGCTGATCATAAGCAACATTGTGACACTCATGCTTGGAGGAACAGTGACCAACTTTCCAAATAGCACAGAAATAGGGGAAGCAGTGAGTGGTAAAGGCAGGTGGAGAAAGATGCTCTGGGAAGGGAAAAGTTGAGAGACCTGTTTTACAAAACAGAGGGTGGGCAGACAGTATGTGCTTACTGGTGGCACGTTCTGATCCTACAGCATGGCATCAATAAACTGGGGCATTTAAAAAGCAGCTATCCTAAATGAGCACTCTGTTAAGGATCATCAGCTTGAATATACATTTCCACAGCACACAGTGGTAGCCTAAAGCCCTCTGAAGCTAACACAGTGGCTTGCAGTCTGCTTTCCTGCATAACTCAACCTGGGAATGACACCGAGCTGTTGCCTCATGCAATGGAAAACAACTTTGTTTTGCTACAGCTTCCTGTTCCTGCTGCATTTCTAATGCACTGCCCTCAACACCGCCCGGCTTTATGCTGCTGCTGCACAAGAGCAAGGGAAAATGTTTTGTTATTTGCTTGATGGGATGACCTGTTGGAAAAGAGCTCGGTGGAGAAGGACCTGGGGGTCCTGGTTGATGACAGGTTGGCTATGAGCCAGCAGTGTGCACTGGTGGCCAAGAGAGCCAATGGGATCCTGGGATGCATCAGGAAGAGTGTGGCCAGCAGGTCGAAGGAGGTGATCCTCCCCCTCTACTCTGCCCTGGTCAGGCCCCACCTGGAGTATTGTGTCCAGTTCTGGGCTCCCTGGTATAAAAAAGACAGGGACCTCCTGGAGAGAGTCCAGAGAAGGGCTACAAAGCTGATTAGGGGTCTGGAACATCTCCCCTATGAGGACAGGCTGAGTGAGCTGGGGCTGTTCAGCCTGGAGAAAAGAAGACTTAGGGGGGACCTAATTAGTGTTTATAAATATCTTAGGCATGGGATGCAGGGGGAATTGGCCAGCCCCTTTTCAGTGGTCTGTGGGGACAGGACAAGGGGCAAAGGCTGTAAGCTGGAGCACAGGCAGTTCCGCACCAACATGCGGCAGAACTTTTTCCCAGTGAGGGGGACAGAGCCCTGGGACAGGCTGCCCAGGGGGGTGGTGGAGTCTCCTTCTCTGGAGATATTCAAGTCTCGTCTGGACGCCTCCCTGTGCAATATGAGCTGGGGAGCTGCTTTGGCAGGGGGGTTGGACCCGATGATCTCTCGAGGTCCCTTCCAACCCCTACGATTCTGTGATTCTGTGATTACATCTTTATGCAAACTTCTTGTCTAGAGGTGAGGTGATCTGTGTGAAATGCCCAGCATCCATCCACTGATTTCTGGACTAGCACAAATGTGGCCTGCCTGTTCTTCATAGCTTGGGTGTCCTGGAGCTGGCCTGGTTGCAGCTGGGGTATTTAAGCAGTGCTGTGCTGAGATAGCAGCCTGGATCTGGAGAACAGCGCAGCGGTGTCACTAGGGATGGCATTTCTCCACATGGAAAATTAGCTGGCAGGCAGCTGTGCTGAGGTGTTAGCCTGTTTCCTGATCAAGAGCTATATTCTGGTGGGCATTAGGCCTGTGGCCTTTGCATGGGGCCCTACAGTGCCATGCAGGTAGGCTCTGTTGCCTGTTTCTGCACCAAACAGATCTGTGATATAAAAGACATCATGACATGTGTTAGCCCAGCAGAAGCTATTTTTGTCTCTTTGTTGCAGGATAGCTGCACAGTAAGGACAATATGGAGTAGATCTGGTGATTCTCAACCGGTCAAGAAGATCCAGTGCTGGATGGGTAAATCAGCAAAGCAGAAAAACAACAGTTCAATAATGACCCTGCTTTTAAGATGAGAGCAAAGCCTCCTGACTGAGCAAAATAAAAACTGCTCTCTAGAAAAGTGATGAAACCACCACACTAGCTTTAAGTGATCTGGCATGGATGCTGCTGAGGAAGTTGGTGCAGAGGCAAGAATTCTGCATGGGCTGCAAAGTGCTGCTGAGAAGCTATATAACATCACAATAGTTTCATGCTTCATCTAGCTGACACATTTATAATCCAGAAAGTGGTATGAATGTTGTGGTTTAACCTGGCAGGCAGCTAAAACAACCACACAGCTGTTTGCTCCATTCCCCCTCACCCACCCACCCCAGCCCTGGGGAAGGGGGAGAGAATGGGAAAAAGAAAGGTAAAGCCCATGGGTTGAGATAAAGACAGTTTAATATGACAGAAAAGGAAAAAGAAAATGATGATAAGAATATACAAAACAACAACTGATGCACAGCACAGTTGCTCACCACCCACAGACCATTGATGCCCAGATAGTTAGGGAGCTGTGGTTCAAACCCCTGGCCAGCTCCCCCCAAGTCACAAACTGAACATGACATCATATGGTATGGCTAATTTGGGTCAGCTGTCCTGGCTGTGTCCCCTCCCAGGTTCTTGGGCACCCCCAGCTTCCTCACTGGTGGGGCAGTATGAGAAGCTGAAAAGTCCTTGACTTAAGTGTAAACATTGCCTAGCAACAACCAAAATGTCAGGGCGTTATCAACGTTATTCTCATCCTAAATGCAGAACACAGCACTATGCCTGCTACCAGGAAGAAAATTAACTCTATCCCAGCCAAAATCAGGACAATGAAGAAGGTTCCAGCTCTTTAGGTGGATTCATGGGCTTTTCTAGAGCACCTCCACTCATGCATTATGTCTTTTATCTTTTTTCAATATGTTTCAATTTTTTTTCTAGTGGTCTGTGAGTTCCTGCCCACCAAATTAAGGCACAGTGACAAGCATCTTAGTTGCCTTGGTTGTTTTTCCTGGACCCTTTAGAAATAGTTCATGGAGTCCCTGGAGACCGTAGACCACAGGCTGAAAAATTGCTTAATAATTCTCTTTCCTGGTTCCTTTGCAGATTCTTGGGACACAGCATGTCTTTCAGCAATAAAAACAAGGTAATGCATTCTCTTTCCTGGTTCCTTTGCAGATTCTTGGGACACAGCATGTCTTTCAGCAATAAAAACAAGGTGATGCATTCTCTTTCCTGGTTCCTTTGCAGATTCCTGGGACACAGCATGTCTTTCAGCAATAAAAACAAGGTGATGCATCCACAAATGCATTCCTAGCTTATATGAGACAGAAGGCATGTTTTTTAGGTCAGGGCAGCAGGGTATGCAAGGCATAAAGAACCTGATGGAGGACAAAGGGGCTAAGTGACATTTAGGGTATGATAATGAACTATTTTCTTCATTTCTTTTTGCAATAAAAACTTTTTCTTGGGAGGTAAGGCAAGGTGAGAGGTACGTGAGTTTGTAGGGCAGAAAACACTGGTTAAACTTACTCTGCTGTGGCTAATTTTTTGGGGGGGTTTTGGTTGTTTTTTTTTAATGTTGACTTGGGGTTAGGAACAGTCTGTGGCTGTTTCTTCTTGGATTGTATTTTTAACTTTTGGCATAGTCTCACCATCTTGAAGATGCTTATTTTTGTAGATTTAAGAAGAAAAAAATAAACCCAAGCTGTTTGTATGCCTGTGCTTGTGTCATTCAATGTCAGAACTATGACTTGTGCTGGTCAAAACAGGAGCCAACAATTGTTCTACAGCTGTGGAGAGCTCAGATAATACTTGCTGGTCCTAAAGGTACAATATATATTCCCCAAAGCCCTCTGTCTTTGCTTCCAGTAAGAGAAAGCTCTTATTTATGGGACAGCTGCCAAAAAGATTAAACTCGTGTTATAAGACTGGTTTTTTCCAAGTAAGTCTGTACCAGCAGCTGGCACTTCCTACAGAGGAAATAACTGCTTCCATGTAGGGGGAATTTATGCAGGGATACACACACATTGTGAGTATTGGGGGATCCCTCTGTGCTGCTCCTGGCCCCAGGCACTATGGATTGCTCCTCTTCCGCATGGTGTGGTGGGTTCCCTCTGCCCTGCATTCAGGCATCAGGTAATAATAATCCCATGGTTTCTTTTCCATCAGCTTCTGAAAACTCTCCAAATGTTTCTATGGATGAAGAATTTCCCTGGGTTTCAGTGCCAGTAATGGGAAGCTGTCTTTGAGGACTTGGTGTGCTGCCACATGTCAGATGTGGCTTTGGAGGCCAACCACTGTGCTTTTTGGGCAATTCTGGTGGTGTATAGAATCATAGAATGGTCTGGGTTGGAAGGGACCCCAAGGATCACAGAGCTCCAACCCCCCTGCCACAGGCAGGGCCACCAACCTCCAGGCCTGGATCTACACAAGGTTGCCCAGGGCCCCATCCAACCTGGCCTTGAACACTTCCAGGGATGGGGCATCCACTACTTCTCTGGGCAGCCTGCATCTTGGAAGGCAAAAGCTACCCCAGCTCTCCTTTCCCCATTTTCAGCTTGACTTACAGGGCAGAAAGAAAATGGACAAAGGCTGGAAGATGGCAGAGGACACTGGGGTGGGACAGTGATGTTGTGTCAGGAGGGTCTTCCCTTGGCACAGCCTCACTCAGAATGATTTCACATCAAGGCCTGAGAAGCATGGGCAGAGGTTTCAAGGCTCTGTTTCTGCAGCCTTTTAAAGAATGCCATTGGCATAAAAGGACCTTTCTGGTATTTCTGGATCTAAAAAGTCTGATAAAAATTAAGTGGGAAAACATACCCAAGTCACACTTATTTTCTGTATTTACAGCTCCAGCTCTCACTATACACCACAGACATTACTGTCTAACCATACAATGCTGTGTCCTCACTAAGGACATCTCTGTGTTAAGGACATCTCTGTGTTATAGACATTCCCCTTGAGTTTGGCACAGCCAGGAGCTGAGCCCCCAGCACTGTGTGCAGAGGTGGACCAGGGCACAGTGACCCTTGGGTGGACAGGGGTCTGAACAGCTGGCAAACATGTGGAGAGTCCAAAGAGAGCTGGACATGTTTGCCAGCCATCATCATCACCATCCTCCACAAGGATCTTAAAGGAGGCAGTTTCGTACAGGGGGTAGGGAGTGAGAATTGGAGAGGGTGCCCCTCACACCCCTGCAGCCTCACTGCCTCCAGCACCAGAGCAAAAGCAGTGTGGGATCAGTCCCTGTCCATGCAAATCCAAGGGGTGGCCTTGCTTCTGCAATGGGGCCCTGAGGGAATAGGGGTGTCCTGGCTACCTTCTTGTTAAGCAAGCCTCGTTGCTGCAAATAAATTATTAGCAACTCTTAGTTTTGATCCCTGCAGGAACCTGCAGTTCTCCCTCTGAATCAGGTATGGACCCTGCCTGCTGGACACACTTACCCCATCCAAACATTCATCACCCAGTTTCTGTCTGAGGTTTGTCTTGCTGGCCTTTCTGAGGCAGTAATTCTCCACCACAGCCTTGCTTTGAGTAGCCCATGAAACATGATATCTGAGGTTAAGGTATTAGTGAGCGTGAGGTGGTGTTTTCTGGTTTGCCATAGCTGGCTAAAGTGTTAAACCAACAAACTGCCTTGTCTTGTCTGAAGTGTTCTCCTTGCTAGTTACTTCTTTTTTCTTCTTTTTTCATAGCAAAGCCCTCAGCCCCATTGTTTCAAGGAGCTTAGCTGAATTTTACTGCTGGCATTAGCCTTGGTCAGGCCCCACCTGGAGTACTCTGTCCAGTTCTGGGCTCCCTGGAATAAAAAAGACAGGGACCTCCTGGAGAGAGTCCAGAGAAGGGCTACGAAGATGATTAAGGGCCTGGAATATCTCCCCTATGAGGACAGGCTGAGTGAGCTGGGGCTGTTCAGTCTAGAGAAAAGAAGACTTAGGGGGGACCTAATTAATGTTTATAAGTATCTTAGGCATGGGATGCAGGGGGAATTGGCCAGCCCCTTTTCAGTGTCTGTGGGGACAGGACAAGGGGCAATGGCTGCAAGTTGGAGCACAGGAAGTTCCGCACCAACATGCGGCAGAACTTTTTCCCAGTGAGGGTGACAGAGCCCTGGGACAGGCTGCCCAGGGGGGTGGTGGAGTCTCCTTCTCTGGAGATATTCAAGTCTCGTCTGGACGCCTCCCTGTGCAATATGAGCTGGGGAGCTGCTTTGGCAGGGGGGTTGGAGCCGATGATGTCGTGCGGTCCCTTCCAACCCCTACGATTCTGTGATTCTGTGATTCTGTGATCATCTGCCAACCCTTGGAGGAGCCCAAGGTTGATACTCTGAATAGTGCTGCCCCAAAAAAATAATGTGGGAAAAGACTGCTTTCTGGAAGAAAACATAGTTCCTTGAACCAGGGCACAGAGGAGCACCTCAGCTTCTCCTAAGGATGGGGAAGACTGGTCTTGTGACCAGTTGCAGTAAGTGTATGGTGGCTTTTGGGAACAAGGTAAATTTTCAGCAACAGAGGTTCTTACCCTGTGTGTAGAGGCAAGGCTGTGAAGTGTTACTTTTTCTAAATCTTGAATCTGCTGGGAGAAGGCAGTAATTGTAAAGATGATCTTCCCACTGGAATTTTACTAACCCAGCTTCCAGTAACTTCTACTAATCTCTACCATGCCCTATCTGAATTCTTGAAATGCTGCTCTTGAGTAACACTGACTTAAAAAACAACCTCCCACTGTCACTTATTACAGTGTTTTGAGACTCTATTTAAAGGTGGAGGGTTTGCTGCTGTCTCTAGGTGAGAAAGAATGTAGAGCTTTTAATATTTTTCAACCAACAGTGTTCTAACCCGGAACCCATCATTTGCTGTTGATTACAACTGGCCAAAAATTAATGACTGCAGCATCCTCTGCTTTGGAGCAGCAAGAGAAGTAGGAAATAGTTGCTTTTGTCATGGTAGTACTACTGTTTCTTCCAAGGCAACTATTGAGGAAATTGTGCAGGTGATAGCAAGCAAAATGAGGAGGGTTTTTCTGTATTCTGAGGGAAACAAAAGGTCACACTTCTATTAAGTTTTTTTTAAAATTACATATGAATGGGTATATTGTATGAACTCCTTGCCTAAGAATACTGTGGATAGTAAAGGTTTCTGTAGGTTCAGAAAGTATCTCTACTGCATCATGAAAGGAAAACTTACCGAGTCCTGTGAAACACAAAAGTGTCAGCTTTGGCTCAGGATATCCTTGAGTGCAAATCACTTGAAGCTAATAGATTATGCCAGTGACATAGTGTTGTATATCTTCCCCTTTGCAGCCACAGCTGGAGGGAGGGTATCAGGTTTGAGACATCTTTTGCCTGATTTGATAGAGACACTTTTTTTTGGTCTTCTTCTGCTTTTCTGAATGCCTCTGATTTAGATTAGATGTTCAGAAGGCAGCAACGAAGCCCCATTTTGTCTGTCCTGTAGCAACAGGCTAGAGATTTTGCAGTGCCTGTGTTGGACTCAGTGACATCTGTTTAATGTACATACCCCTCTCCATTTTTTTAATGTGTGAGTTTAAAGGCAACCATATTTAAACACAGATCTTGCTCATGGCCTCCCACCTGTGAGCCAATTAGCATGTGTAGGTGATAGACTGTCAAAACCAGCTGGAATCATACTAGTGACATCTCTTCTAAGCTCTGACTTGAAAACTTCCCCAGTGGTCCTTCACAAGACCTCTGAACTGCCTGAACCACAGATGCAAGCCACAGCTTATCTCTCCACCATCCTGTCACACAGTCTTGGTTTGCAGACCTACAGGGCACAGATCACATGGAAAGTTGTTTCTGAGGTTCATTATTTCCTCTGTCAGAAGTGTGCAACGTGGCTTGTATCTGAATTTGTCAAACAGTAGTTTCCAGCCACCAGATCTGATTTTGCTGATTTTATCTGATCTCTTGCTTAGAGGAAAGACTCATCTCCTATCAGAAATGCACTCCCATGAAGACTTCACTGGGTCTGATCAAATGGCCTTCTACCATCTCTTTAGCAAACCAGCTGGGGGTTGTGGATCCCTGATGGAAAGCAATGAAGCTATTTTGTATTAGGGAGTGCTGCTCAGCAGCTGAGCTGCAGCAATGCCTTGTGCTTGCACTCAGAGCTTGCTGCCAGCAGGAAGGACACATGTAAGAGTAAGCCACCATCAGCTGTACCTTATTTGACAATTGGAGCAGCCCAAAAAGTCACCTCCTCTGACCCAGTCAGCAAGCAGTAACTTTTAAAGCTGTGGCAGTGCCCTTGTTCTGGATGCCTGTCTGAGCCCTGAGCTAATACACCCCTCCTGCCCAGTGCAAGTCCAGTGCCCCATCCCAAAGCTCAAGGGGCTGAAAGGGCACCAGAGATAGATTTCCTCTTCTTGTTTTTAAGGAGTGTCAAAGTGAAGACACATGAAGGTCAGTGAATAGTTTTTATACTGTTGTGTAGCTCCTGGCCATAGTTCTAGTTTGGCAGCAAGCCAGAAGATTTGTAGTGTTGGGACCACTTGGGACCTTTATTTGGGGCTTAGAGAGAAATTCCAGGTGATCCTCACAGTATGACTTTCCTCAGTCCTCCAAATGAGGTGATTTAAAATTTGCTCTGTAATTAATATTTTATAACTAGCAGTGATTTCCTCCTGCTTGCAATTTAGTACATATTAAATTTATCTCTATCATTTTTGTCTATGTGAACTTGGGGATCTTGTTTTAATGGCCTAATTTAGATAAAACAAGGGATAAGGTTCCTCTGGGATTAGGTGCCTGAGGGCTGCAAACTTTTCATGTTGCATCACTGTACTAGCCCAGGGCCAGGATAGTGAGGGTAAGGATGTATTCCTTCCTGCAGAGCTTATCAAGAGCATCTTGGGATCAAGGTAGCTAATTTTTCAGGTTAAGCACTCCTCGAAGTTCTTGTGAATGCTGATTTTGTATACATAGAAAAAGTATGTGTTAAAAGAATATAAACCCATATTACTTTTTTGGTCAGGTAGTTCTCCACTTTGCAGTGCATTGGGTTTTTTATGGAGCATGACCTGATCCAAAACCTGTGGAACTCAGTGGAAAACCTCCAAAGAGAGCCCTGGCTTTAAGTCAAGGAATTAAGATGTATTCTTTAGTGCTGTAGGATATTATTGTGCTAAAGAGCTTATTAAGATTAAAAATGGGATTAGGTATTGCCATGAATGAATGCAAAAAGGTTATGTGACTGGGATAAAGATGCAAAGTTTTATCCTGCCTTTCAGGGAAATGGTCCCAGAGTGGAGTCAAGAAAAGAGAATTCTGTGTCATAGCACTGATCACAATGAGATGCATCTTGTATCGACCAAAGTGGAGGAATTTGGCACTACGGGTGGGATGGGCTACGAAGATGATTAGGGGCCTGGAGCATCTCCCCTATGAGGATAGGCTGAGTAAGTTGGGACTCTTCAGCCTTGAGAAGAGAAGACTAAGGGGGGACCTAATTAAAGCCTATAATTATCTTGAGCAGGGGATGCAGGGGGAATTGGCCAGCCCCTTTTCAGTGGTCTGTGGGGACAGGACAAGAGGCAATGGCTGCAAGTTGGGGCACAGGCAGTTCCGCACCAGCATGTGGCAGAACTTTTTCCCAGTGAGGGTGACAGAGCCCTGGGACAGGCTGCCCAGGGGGGTGGTGGAGTCTCCTTCTCTGGAGATATTCAAGACCCGTCTGGACACCTATCTGAGTGATATGTCCTAGGGAGCTGCTTTGGCAGGGGGGTTGGACCCGATGATGTCTTGAGGTCCCTTCCAACCCCTATGATTCTATGATGTGGAACTAAAATCTCACTGTTTGCTTTTTTTTTTTTCCCCAAGAAGTATTTTTTGCTGATCAGTGAAATGAAAATGTGTCCTGAACTTCCATGCTTTTTCTTTTGAGCCTTATAGACTTTTTGCTTTTTTAAACTATTATTATTATAATATTTATTTATTTTTCCAAGTGAACTTTTGGTTGCAGTTGCTCCCTTTGTCCCTAGGGAATCAGCAGAGATCCCTGGTGCTGCAGGAAAGAGTCACAGAATCACAGAATGTGTAATGTTGGAAGGGGCCTTTAAAGGTCCAACCCCCCCTTGCAGTGAGCAGGGACATCTTCACTAGATCAGGTCGCTCAGAGCTTCATCAAGCCTGACCTTGAATGCCTCCAGGGATGGGGCCTCCACCACCTCTCTGGGCAACCTGTTCCAGTGTCTCACCACCCTCAGAGTGAAAAACTTCTTCCTAATGTCTAATCTAAACCAACCCTGCTCTAGTTTAAAACCACTGCCCCTTGTCTTATCCCTACATGCCCTTATAAACTGCCCATCCCCAGCTCCCCTCTAGGCCCCTTCAGATACTGGAAAGCTACAGTAAGGTCTCTCCTAAGCCTTCTCTTTTCCTGGCTGAACCACCTCAACTCTCTGGGCCTGTGAGAAGAGAGGGGAGAGGAGAGGTCAGCTGTGCCAGCTGCTGTGAGGAGGAGCAGATGAAGGAGACAAAAGGCTTTCCTGAAATGCCTTGACCACTGATGATGTGTGGGGGTCTGCTTCCCTCCCACATCTCAGCTTGATGGCAGGTTGCTGAGGACTGCCACTTACTGTATGTGTCCACACCATGCTTTCAAGGACTGGGAGGCCATTGCTGCCTTGCTTTGCTTTCTGATAGTGAAACAGCCCTGCAGCAGCAGGAGGGTTTTTGGGCTGTCTGTTGCTTGCTGAGGGCCAAGGGTTGGTATAGTCGCCTGTACCGGGGGCTCGTTGGGTGCTAACAGGGGTGTGGGTCAGAGCCAAAGGTCCCCACTCTTTTTCCTTTTTTTCCCTTTTTTCCTGTTTTTCCTTTTTTCCTTTTTTCTTTTTTTTCTTTTTTTCTTTTTTCCTTTTTCCCTTTTTCCCTTTTTTCCCTTTTTTCCTTTTTTCCTTTTTCCCTTTTTCCCTTTTTTCCCTTTTTTCCTTTTTTCCTTTTTCCCTTTTTCCCTTTTTTCCCTTTTTTCCTTTTTTCCTTTTTCCCTTTTTCCCTTTTTTCCCTTTTTTCCTTTTTTCCTTTTTCCCTTTTTCCCTTTTTTCCCTTTTTTCCTTTTTTCCTTTTTCCCTTTTTCCCTTTTTTCCCTTTTTTCCTTTTTTCCTTTTTCCCTTTTTCCCTTTTTTCCCTTTTTTCCTTTTTTCCTTTTTCCCTTTTTCCCTTTTTTCCCTTTTTTCCTTTTTTCCTTTTTCCCTTTTTCCCTTTTTTCCCTTTTTTCCTTTTTTCCTTTTTCCCTTTTTCCCTTTTTTCCCTTTTTTCCTTTTTTCCTTTTTCCCTTTTTCCCTTTTTTCCCTTTTTTCCTTTTTTCCTTTTTCCCTTTTTCCCTTTTTTCCCTTTTTTCCTTTTTTCCTTTTTCCCTTTTTCCCTTTTTTCCCTTTTTTCCTTTTTTCCTTTTTCCCTTTTTCCCTTTTTTCCCTTTTTTCCTTTTTTCCTTTTTCCCTTTTTCCCTTTTTTCCCTTTTTTCCTTTTTTCCTTTTTCCCTTTTTCCCTTTTTTCCCTTTTTTCCTTTTTTCCTTTTTCCCTTTTTCCCTTTTTTCCCTTTTTTCCTTTTTTCCTTTTTCCCTTTTTCCCTTTTTTCCCTTTTTTCCTTTTTTCCTTTTTCCCTTTTTCCCTTTTTTCCCTTTTTTCCTTTTTTCCTTTTTCCCTTTTTCCCTTTTTTCCCTTTTTTCCTTTTTTCCTTTTTCCCTTTTTCCCTTTTTTCCCTTTTTTCCTTTTTTCCTTTTTTTCCTTTTTCCTTTTTTTTTCTTTTTTCTTTTTTTTTCACAGAGAAATAACTCTTGACAGGTAATAGGGAGCAGCTCAGATGTTTTTCTTTCATCATATTAATATATTCCTATTTCTTCACTGGCTTATTTCTGTCTTGTTATCAGAAGCGTACAGATGGCTGCTAAACAGAGCTACCTGTGTACTTAACTTTGACACTGTAATGACTGAGCATAAGTTCCATGTGAAAAACAAACTTACATCCTATACATTGCTACTGTATAGCCTGAGAGAAAGCAGTGATGGTGATGGCCTAGCACAACCACCCTACGTGCTGCAGGAACAGTGCCTAATCTATACCAGATGTTCTCTGCAGGGGATTCTTGGATGCTTTCTACAGTCCAGTCACAAATGTCCTAAGTAACAAATCCTTCCCACTTCCCATGGGACAAGTGGACATTTTTCCCAGGGAAGGCATTTGTTAGGACGTCTTGATAATAACTACTTTCAATTTTGATGTCTTTTTATGTTCAGACAGATTTTCCATGTTTCATCCTAGCGAGTATTTGTCCTCTTTTGTAACCTATTCCCCACAGATACTTCCAGATGGGAATCACAACTCCACCTGGCTGTTTCATGGGGATGTGCATGCTGAAACAAATTCCCTGCTGCCTGTGGAGTCTTTCCTCCTCCTTTCTTCATTTTTTTTCTCTGCGTGCTTTCCTCTCCCTCCCCCTTCTACATCAGCTCAAAATGCTTAATAGTTTATTGCCTCTGTCCTCAAAATGCCTAGGACTGAATGCAGCTTTCTGGAGGGGGATGCAACAGTGCTAAACTCCTCTCAGGTTTCTCACAATATAGCTGCTTGTGGTACTGTTTCTGCACAAGCAGTTTTAGTCCAAAACTGCTTCACTTGCTGATCAGATTTCATTCTGATTTCATTGCTGACTCTCTCCTTGCTCTTGTCTGGGACTCGTGCTTACCAGATCTTCTCCTAGCTTAAGATTTGCGTTTGAAAGGATTGTTCCCCGATGCCTCCATCTGTGTGTTCCTCATCCCTACTGCCTGTGTGTGACCTGGCCATGTACTGACATTTTCAAGACTGCCTGTGCCTCCACTGTTCTTCCCTTGGTAGTGAAGTTCAGTATCTACAGGCTGTAGTAACACACTGGCTTGGAGATCAGGATTATTACTAATTCACTAATTCCCAGTGATGTACTTACCAAGTGCCCAGCATGGAAAGACCTTGATCCCAGCGAGGGTTTCTGGTAACACTGTGGTTGCTAAGGCCATATCTAACAGTTCTTATTGTTTCCCATGTGTTTCTCCTGCTGTTATTTGTCTTCCTTTACTTTCAGACAGCTCCCCCCGTGCAGACAGATGCAAGCTTGCTACGCCTGTGCCAGCATCTGCCTGGATGACAAGGTGGCTGTCTGGTGTACAGGTTTGAGCTGACTTGCATCCAACTAGCTTGTGAGATGAGCAAATGATCTTGCCTTCTTCCTGTGCCTTTCTTTCTAGAGAAACCAACCTGGGGGTTTGCTGAAGCAGTGTGAGGTTGTGCCTCAGGTCACCAGTGGGGCAGAAACCTCTTTGCGGCTGAGGAACTGGTCCTGTCTCCCATCTGTCTATAACCTGCTGTGGCTTGCTTCATCCTCTGTAAGCCTGCATAGTGATTCAGTGAAATGTAGTAATAAAGGATAACTGCTTAATAATCACCAAGGCTATTGAGCTTTGATTCTGGCTTTTCAAGGCTTCAATAGGTCACACTCCCTAGGGATGTATGTGTTCTAGCAGCCTGTACTGGAAGGGGTCTTAACAGTCCTGGGATTTCCATCTTTTGCTCCTTCTGGTGTCCTAGTCAGAGATGAGGGTAAACAAAGCAGACGTTATTGCATTCTCCTAATACCACAAGATACAGTTTCTCCCACTGATGTTATTCCTGCTTACCTGCTCTGTCACCCATAATTACACAGCCATTACCCATTGTGGCATTCCAGAGCACCCCCTCACTCCCACATTTTGATGTGTTTCTCTCCACTCTCTCTTCCTTTCTGGATGACTGTGCTACTTCAGCCACTGTCTCCCAGACAGAGCAAGGCCACTTGTAAAGTTCAGCTTGCTCGGTGTCTGCCCCTTGCAGGTAGTTTATGCCTTGTGTGGATGCTTTTCTTCAGTACCATAACAGGCTTGGAGCTTCTGCAAGTTCTCCTTGACCATCTGCTATACCCTGCCTGGCATGGTCTGCAGGGAAGACAGCAGTGTACTGCTTTGGCAGGTAGGTAGGTCACAGAACAGGGGAGGGGGTTCACCACACTGCTGCTCCGTGCTCCCCACTGTTCTTGAAAAAACCCTTTCCTTCCTATGCACTTTTCCTGTGCTCACCACTGTCCTGACCAAACTCCCAGGGTACCAAAAGCTGGCTCCACTCCCAGTGCCCCCCGACTAAAGTCATACTCTTTGTTGGATGTTGTAGTTCATCTGTTTGTGTTGTATCCCTGGTCTGCCCAGCCATTGGGACTGGCCTGACGTATGCTGCATAGGTGATGGTGATTGCTGTGCTCAGCCACTTCATCTACTGCCTCAGGGAGGTGAGAGGCCTTCAGAAAGATGCCAGGGGCAAGGAAGTGTTTAAACATGCCTGAAGGCAATGAGTCTTCACTGTGAAGGTATTTGTTACACCCAGCAGGGGCCAAAAATCTCACCAGAGTTATGCTAAACTTCAAGAAGGGGAACCACATTAAAAATGAGACCACTTGCTAAAGGTAAGGTAAAAGTTGCAACTGATAGGATTAAAGGAGTCATAAGCACTCCCAGCCTTCAGAGCTGAGCACATTTCTAAGCATGTGATACTGCATTTAATTTTAATTGCATGAGCTTCTGTTCTTTTTTC
The DNA here is from genome assembly GCA_013400835.1 of Zapornia atra. NCBI lineage: Eukaryota > Metazoa > Chordata > Aves > Gruiformes > Rallidae > Zapornia > Zapornia atra. Next base: position 47,268 of record VZTU01012163.1, read on the forward strand.
CAAACCTGTCTAGATCTGCATCACAGTGATGTGGTGATGCTGAAACAAACTGTTAGCTGGAATAACCTGCCCACCTTGAGTGATGTTCAACAAGTCATTCCTATGAGGCATTACATAAATGCTCTCAAAACACATACTCATTGTTCCTTGGACCTCCAAGCAGAGGATCTGGATCTTACTGTCTCAGTGAGATCAGACTCAGAGAGTGAGGCTCACTAATGAGTACTGGTAGCTGAAACCACAACCAATGACAGCTGGATTTTAAACACCACAGCATAATGTTAAGTACTGTGAAAAATCAGGACTTGAAGGGGATGGATGCTCTTGACATTAATTTTTCTAACTCTCAAAACCCCACTTAGACGAATACCCCACAAAGCACACAGTGATACTGTCAGAGTACATTAGTCCTTATTGTGTTGTTCAATACCATAGGAAGATGCAGTAGTGGTTTGATAGCTGAGTCAAGCACTGATTTGCAAACTGTGGGAGGATGGGAATCTTACACTTCAGATCTCCTGAAGAATTCAACTGAAGATTTTTTTGGCTTTAAACTGATGCTCCTGGGGTGATTTAGACATAGTAGGGAAGGAAAAGCAAGACAAGTGCTTCTTGCTTTTCCCAAGGTTCATTCTTTTTTTTTTTCTTGCAGAGATTTAGGTTTATTTAACTTCCTCACTAGAGCCAGAAACGGAGGCCAGTGAGGATGAGACTCATCTTTGAGGTCACTCTTGGTGTGATACAGAATTTTTCAGGTATCAGCTAAAACCAGCTTTATATTTGGTGCAGTAATCATGTGGAAAATATGTTTCTCTTGACTTTCAAAGTGCAGTTGGGAAAGGATTTATACAAAAGCCCCCCCCTCCCCTGAATGACTCCTGGCTAACTCATTTGTATATCACAGAATAGAGAGCATTCAAAGGCAAAAGACTTTAAATTAGACGCTCAATGGTGAGTTGCTAGACAAAAAGCTCCAAAGATGGCACTAAAGAAAATACTTTCTAAGGCTGAGACCTGACAGCATACACCAAAAGGAAATAGAACCTGACCAACTCGAAACCACTAGAATGTTAGAAAGCTCAGCAACAACAAGAAGCAAAACGAGATGAGAGTTGAGCTTGGTCTCCCCGGAGGCTGAACTAATTGCGGCCTACTAGTACTTAAAGGGGCCGTACAGGAAAGTGGGAGAGGGACCGTTCGCCAGGGAGCGTAGGGATAGGAGAAGGGGCAGTGGCTTCACACTGAAAGAGGGAAAGTTTAGTTTAAATGTTAGGAAGAAATTCTTGACTATGAGGGTGGTGAGGCCCTGGCATAGAATGCCCAGAGGGGTTATGGAAACCCCATCCTTGGCAGTGTTTAAAGCCAGGTTGGATGGGCCTTTAGTCAACCTGATCTAGTGGACGGTGTTCCTCTCCATGGCAGGGGGTTGGAACTGAATGATCTTTGAGGTGCCTTTCAACTCAAATCAGTCTGTGATTCTCTTCTATGAGTCTGTGAGCATTTGCAGCTCTACCTTGCAGTCATAGCAAGGAGAAGGAGCTAAGCGGCCTTCACCTCTCAGTCATTTTTTACTGTAGGGTAGAAATATACTGGTACTCAGTTTCATAAAGGGTCCCGGGAGATATAACTGGCCAAAAAGTTTCAGCCCTAAGGAAATCATGTGCACCATGTCTGGGAGAATACTCCAGTCATCACTCAGGGAAAAAAATGCTTCTCAGAGGATATTACAGTTAGTATTTGTTGCCTATTGTTTGGAGATAAGTAGCTGGTTTTCTCTCATGAGGAGTGGTAAGTGGCTTTCAGAGCTTTCCTCAGGAAAGGATTTTTAGAGTGAAAAGCTGTGTCATCTGCCTTTCTCTGGATATATTTTTGTAAGCAAGTCAGACCACATTCTTATGATTTTTAAAACATTTTTTCATTTTTATTGCTTTTGACCTGTTTTTATAGTAAAAGAACAAAGAATAACATATTACAATGTGAATGGACTAAAGTCCTTCAATAAGCTACTTTAACACATTTGCTTTCTTGCACCGTAGCCATCTCCCACTCATTGAAAAACGGAACTTTCAGACATTAGAGCTCATTAGAAAAACCTCAGAACTTCAGACAAAACAACTGTGAGGATGTTTAATTCTCCTCTTCTAACTCTCAAGATTCCTTACAAGTAAAGGATCAAATGTAATCCCTATTAATGAATATAATTTTTTAATAGCTAAAAAATTGTGTTGACTCAAAGCATCTTCTGATATAGCTTATCAGCCAGGCATGAAAGCTGGGTATGTGCGCATTCCGGTTGGACCCCTCTAGGAAGGAGAATGGAGTAGTTCTCTTTTGGGAGCTGGGATTATGGCAATCAGATGTGGAACTACACCAGGACCTTCCCATTTTCTGAAATGCTTCAGTCCCTGGATTTAAAAGAACTTTGCTCTTACCCCACTAGTTTCTGACAGAGGATCTCATTAGCTTTAGACTGCGTTCCCAAGGCCTGGAATGAAAAAGGAACAAAAGGACAGATTCAAAGGCTCTCCTCTTGTTGTTCTTCTGCTTGAAAAAAGGGAAAACTCAGAGACAACAGAGGCAGCCAGCTTGCAGGATCCAAAACTGGATCCAATGGATCTTTTCCCAGATAGAGGAGGAAAGACTGAGAAGGAGGGATAAGGATCACCTGCTACAGGGTGGTGTAATGTGAAGGAAAATGTAGACATAGGAACGTTCACATTTAACCACAGAAGGAGAGGATCAGCACATGAGCTCGACAAAAAATGAAATCAGGCCCCTAGAGTAAAAGCTAAATGAAATGTCATTTATATAAAGAACACTTAGGGAAGAAGAGAAGCCTTAAAAGGTGAGAAAGGTGGGAGAAGCTGGGAGTAAACGGGAAGGACAGCCTGCCTTTGCTCACGGAAATAGCCGTGGGCTGCAATTAGCTAAATGGTATGCGACTCCTGCGCTGTGACTGGGTTGTGGTTCTGAACTGCTCCTTGGTTTACTGCTGGTTCCAGTGGCAGGGGTGCTGAATAATGAAAGCTGTACTCCAGACTGCCAACAGGAATTGCCTTTAGCTCTTGGTGCTGAAGCTATATTTTAAATGAAAACTGCTAGCTTTTATTTCTGGAATAACAGTAGCGGATAACTATAGCACAGCCATGGATTTATAGCAATGCTTTATGCGTGGGGATCGATCTTTTAGGCAGGATTTGCTCTCCTCTTCACAACTGCTCCTGGCTCCCATGAACATGTTCAGCATAGGAAAGATAAGCTGCAGGGAGTCAATTCTTATGCAATGAGTCTCACCCAGCTGAAGGCAATGATTAAAAAATGCCACCTCCTCTTACAAATAGTGTGTAGCTACAACAAAGCTCGCTCCTTGCCTCCAAAAAACCTGAAAGCCCTTCCTTAATGCCAGGGCAGCAGGGAATCTCGGTGCCTTCCCCAAGCATTGAAGTGTCTACGAGAGCCTCAGCACTCCCCAGCACTCAGGCTGCCAGGAAATGTGGATCGATGGGGTTAAGTAGATTCACTCTGTGCTTGCCTGCATGTACACATCCTAACCTCCCCCTGCCTCCCCTCCTGCTCTGCTGTTAGCTCTCCCCAAGGAACCACCGTTCCCCTGCTTGCCCAGGCAAGCTTCAGAGCTTGAAGCTGCATGGCGGTGAAGAGGAAAACCTTCCTGCTGGCAGGGGTATGTGTGAAGGGAGACTTGCCCCATGCTACATATGAGGAAGAGGGAGCAACTAACGCAATGCCACGTCCCACTAGATGAGGCAGGACTGCTGGCACTGTCTGGGACAGACTGCAATGCTTCGCTGTCTTCTTATCTGGCTTCAAACATATCCTGGGGAGTGAATGCCTCCTGTAAATACATATTGTATGGGTCTGGGGGTGAGGCAAGTGTCACATGGGGGCTTCCCATTAGAGGAGAGGAAACACAATGCCATTTGGACTGCCGCTTCTTTGGAACTGCAACCACTCAGGAGCACGAAAGGGATGAACAGTAGGATTGATTCACTTAGCTACTGATCTCAGACACACAGATTTTCATTTAACGTTATTAGAACAGCCAGAGTTTTGTGGCTTACAACTGATGGCCATACAGCAGAAACAACATTTGCAAGCCTTCTCCCCCTCTTGCTGGTGAGGTAAATCTTAGCAGCAGATTCCTTACAGTGAACCCACAGAGAAGGGTCTCCTCCTACATAAGTACAGCCCAGTGTCTGGAATGGTGACTCTGATCTGTTCTCTACAGATACACTCTCAGCAACTAACTGGTGGCCCGGATAACAAGAGGACACAGCCTCTATATAGAAAGCTGTCAGGAAGGAAGGAAAAGAATGGGCTTGATATAATTAGGCCTGGACATACACACACACTCCTGCACATGGTATCTCAGCTAACCACAGGAGAGTGTTAACCAGGGGAAAAGTTCATATACAGCCTCTCCTTACTTCCATATACACAAAGATCTACAACAGTGGGAGGTGACAGGATATGGTGCAGGGAGACGTTAAGACATTTGTCAGTAGTTTCATCACATGGAGCATGAGGTCTGTTCAGGGTCCTGAAAAACTTCTTTGCCAAATTAAACTGCAAAGGACTTTCTCGTAACGAGCTCTTACAAAACCACCTTGCCCATAACAGGTGGATGTAAGGGCTGAAAATAAGTGTCAGAGGTGATGAAGACCATGCTGGGATCTGTGGAGTCACCAGGTGACACCAGTAGAAACGCTGGCACCTTAGATGATCCCAAACTGGGCCAGCTCGTGTAGTTCCAGGTGGCTGAAAGCTTCCCATGGGCAAATCACTGTGATATCTGCAAAAGAGAGAGAATGAGAGATGGGTTCTGGTCACTGCAGTTCTTGGATTTCTTCTGTATTAATAGAAAGGCTGAATTACTCAGGGAACACTAGAGATGGGAAGAGCAAGAAGAATGAGACTCCACTTGAAGTTTAAATGAGCAGATGAGCCCTTTCAGATCTGGTACTACCTACCAGGCTGAACCAGATCAGCATATTTTCTCCTATGCTATTTTTTTCTGTGGGAAAAACCAAACCAGCATTTCCTATTGTCTCTTCAGCAACTGTGTGGACTGGTGTGAAAATTCATTCTGGTTGTGTAGCTCCTCCTGTTCTTACAAACTGCCTGTTGCCAAACTGTGACCTCCCTGAAGACACACACAGTCTTAAATCAGATGATGAATAATTTGGTCTACAACATTCAGGATCTGTAATTCATTGAAAGGTACAGTTACTGATACTGAGAAGTTCTGACTGGCTGCAGCTCATCCAGTGTGTGTTTCTCAGTCCCAGATGGGTGCATAAGATTCTTAAAATTAGGATTCTGGTGATAACACAAATACTTAACCAGCTGGGATTTAGTTCCTGTGATTTTTGGTATTAATAGCTTAGCATTTGGCATTTCTTTGAGAACCTCATTCTGCTGAAATTCTTAGCCAGAGTATTAGCAGAAAACAAAGACAAACAAGCACATTTGCAGCCAAATTAAGTATTCAGAAACTGAAGCATGCCTAAATAGCCTTTCTGTCTTGTAGTGTATGTAAGCATAAGCATGACTGCAGCAGCTTGCGAAGGAAATACTACCATTCTCTGGTGACCCTGAGAGCTGCAGAGAGGCCAGGAAGACAGGGAGCCCACCCTGGATGGTCCTCACCTGTACTGGAGCATAACTGCACTTGTATTAAATCAGGGTATGACAACAAGATCCTGCAGCACTTACCTGTGCCCAGCCCCTCCATGCCTGGGATGTCATCTCCAAACCTAGGGGAGAAAAGAAGAGGCAAGGGGTGAGTTTGGGCAAGCAGCACCCGGGAAAGGGGAGCTAGGGAAGGAGAAGTGTGGGTGGGCAGCAGATGAGAAGGTGCAGCTTCAGGCAGGAGAGCTGATGGCACCAGGGGGAAGGAGGAAGTCTCCTTGTCCAAGGGAAGATGATACCACAGGAGTGTGGCTTAGCAGTGGGGAGACACCCCGCTAGCATGGTTTATTTTCTTTCCAGAATACCCTTACCCTTTTACTCCTTTTTTAGGAGGCTTGCTCTTGAACTGCCTTGTCTGTCTCTGCTTGAACTTGGGAGGGCCCTTGCGCGGTGTAGTGGGACCGGTTGGAGCATCTCCAGTGGTGAGGTTTGTGGTTGGGTTCTCACTCATGGCTGGGCTGCTGTGTGGGGCAGGTGCACACCTCTCTCAGATCCCTCTGTCTGCAAGGTAACAGCAAGGACTGATGCAACACTCTGCTTATCACTTTGTCAGTAGTCAGGTGACAGAATTACAGAAAGTGTAGTTGTGACAAGATTGAAGTTATTAAACATAAAGAAAGCTTGTAATGCATACAGAGTAACCAGGATAGCACTGCCTTTCACCTGACACGCTTGAATTAAGGTGCCAAAGAAAGGACACTCGAGCTCTCTGGTTCAGGATATGACTACAAGGAGCCACAAAGACACACTTAAGGCTTAAGGAAATGCTGTATTCTTAGGAATCACCATGACATACTTCACCTGTTCTTATACTTCTGCCTAAGCAGTACCTTATGGACACTGATGGAGGTGGATGCTGAGCTGTACGGGGCCTCAGTCTGCATGCAGCTGCAATCTGGGCCTCGTGATTTTCAGCATCAACCTTTAGGGAAATAGCACAGGATCTTTAAAAGATTGTGAAGGAGGCTAAGGCAAAGCATTGGAGACTGTCTTTTAGACAGGAATTATTTTCTCAGGATTCAGTTGAGCAAACTCTGCAACTTTCCCCAGGATATACTCATTTTGGTATTTCTGAGTCTTGTATTACATGCACTGACCTGCACCACGCTGCACATGAGCCGAGCTGCACTTCATAAGGGCTAAGTAATTATCAGGGAGCAATTCTTGTGCAGGACACGTCTCCTGCCTTGCACGCTGGGACTGCTGCACTTGGAGCCCTTTGCCTCCTACCCAGAGAGGACAGCGGTAACTCTCATCAGTGCCCAGGGGGGAGCTTCTGGCCCTTCATCATATTTTGTGCTAATTAGTATGGTGGAATGGTCTGACCAAGTGCATTTATGGAACATAAATAATTGCTGTCTTTTTCTCCCCTCCTTGAAGTCACATTCTTTCCCCATGACCATTACATAACTCCTATCTCCAGGTGTTCGTCCCTGTGCAGCCGGGCTGATGGAATCAATGATGGAATTAACTTCAGGATTTGGTACTAAAGGCTAATCCCATTATGTCACCATAGCGCTCTGGCCTAATCCCCAGCATCACCTGCAGTGCACTCCAGACTTTTAATCTCAGAACTATAAATGCCATCAGAGATGGTTTGGGTTTTTTTAAATTTTTCTTAGTCTGAAGGCAATTTGTGCCTTTAACAGTCCTGAAATAGCCAAAGTGCCAGAAAACAGAGCCCAAGGTGCAAGGAGAAAGACCATCCAAGCAATCCTTCTGTGTCACTTCCACATCAGAGCAGGGAGAAGAGCCACGTTTCTGTATCTGCAGAGGTCTGGGAATACTTCACCCCTGACTTCCTTCCATCTGTGCTGGCAGTAGGATGGATCCTAATGAGAGCACCTAGAGGCATGCTAGTTCTTCTGTCCCTTGTGGTTGGGCTTCAATCACTGCTGTAATATCCCGAGCAGGAGACTGGATGGGTTCCAGCAGCCCCAAATGGAGCAGCAGATGGTTGTGTCTGCAGCTGAAGTATGCACAGATGCTATTACCCTGCCTGTAACACAACGCTTCCTAAGCACACACTGTGCCCACAGACACAGGGATCAGCTCAAATCGTAGAAGTTACTTATTTGGCTACCAGCTCTGAAGCACCTGAACAATCACCCAGTGTTTACAGATTCATCCTCACAGTGTGGTGGCAGGACAGGCCAACGCTGTCGCTTTCATCTTTTACAGAATGGGAATGGAAGCAGAGTGATTGATATGACCTGGGCTGCACAGCTGGGAGGAATGACAAAATCTTTTGACTCACAGTTTTTTAGGGCCAAACTGAGAGGTGAAGGCATTTTGGCTCCCAACCAAAGAGAGAATTTGATGCCTCACTGTTACTCAGGGCCAGTGATAAATTCAGATCGAAATGCCTTCACAGCAAAATGCTTCGTGTTGGAAATCTGCTTCATGGCGTGTCTGCCACGTATAGTAGCATGCCTCCACCTCAAGAGCAGTTCTTGTTGGTAGGATGCCTGCCTCAGTGCTAGGCACCCCTCCTGAACAATGACAGACGCACATCCACTCCTAAGCAGTTAATTTGACATCCAGAGATACTTGGCACCCCTCTCAGGGGCTACTCTGGAGAGCACAATGGAAGAGACAAGCCAGCTAACAGATTCACCAATCCTGACATCCAAACCTTGTAAGAGGCAGTTCAGCTCAGTCTGCAAGTGAGTTCCCAGCAACGTACCTTAAGCACAAAAATGGCTTTGAGGGTCAACCCCTCCTAGTACCTTGGATCCATGCCTCGCTCCTGACCGTCACTCAGTAGAGAAACAGCTAATGGGAAGACTCAGTCTTTAGAGTCTCCCTTTGCCCTGATCTGAAGTAGTCATATCCACCTGCCAGCTACCTGATACCTGGGATCTGGTAGGAAAAAGAAGCTGCTGAAATCACACTTCATTCTCTCTCTCACTTGCATGAACTCAAGAAAGGGTACTCAATGAAACTAAAAGGAACAATCCTAACCCTTTCCTTACCAACCTCCTTCTACCTATGCTCCCACACATCACCAAAAGAAGACGATGAAAGACAACCTTAATGCCACAGAACAGCCTCCACCTAGCAGCAGGAATCCAGCTGCCATCCCTCCAGCAAGCTGATGGCAGGATGTATCTGCCGTCACACAAGAACAAAGATGTCTCCATTCATGCTGGAGAGGGCCCTGCCCCACAGCAAGGGAGCTGCCCCAGTTCCCACACCTCGGGAACCAACTGCCCCTGCACACAGCCAGACACGGGTGGGCAGGTGGCCCCAGGATCATGGATGCGAATGAAACACCCACTGCAGCTTCCCAGGGGAATTCCCCAGCCTTTCGCCTCTCCATACCTGGGTACTCGGGTAGTCCTTGGTACCACACCAAACAGATGGCTTGACAAATGTTCAACGAAACTGGGTTTCCTTCTCCAGCTTTCTGCAAGTGCTCTGCTGCCTCACCCCAGTGCTCCCCAGGCTGACAGAGCTCTTCCGCTGCCGCTGGCACGGAGATCCAGCTCCCTGGCAGGAGCTGATGGCTGTGGATGCAAAGGTTGTTGGGGAACAAGATGTTCCTCCACGCACTTCCTCTGCCCCCTCCTCTGAGAAGGTGTTACCTAATTGCCCCTGACAGCATTTCGGCTCAATCCAGGGTTTAATCCTCTGGGTAAGAGCTGCTTGCGTCCAAATGCTAATTATACCTAATACACGGTAATGGGCTTAGCTTGGTTGCGTCAGATAGCCTATCTCTGGGTTGTTGGCCAGGTTAATCATCCTTCTTTTAGCTTTCTTTGAACTTAAAGAGGCTTGCATACTACTGACAAATACTGACTCTTTAATCTTCCCTCTCCTTAATCTCTGATTCTCTATGGAAAATTTCCCTCACAGATAATGCGTATGCCTCACTTGACCTCCTCCAGACAGATACAGCGTAGGATCTCCCTTCCCCTGCCTGAAACCTTCAAAAATATAGACTCTTCCATGTGCACTTGTCTTCATGATGCCTCTGGGATGGTGTCAGACACAGAACCCCTGTGGGCTGTGACCGATATGCAGTGATACACTGGGAGAAGGTGCCATCCAGGAGGAAATGCCATCGTTTTTACATTCCTTTTGTTGGGGTTCTTGCATGCTCAGCTCTTGACCTCATGAGAGCCAGTATCACCATCCTTGCAGTCAGGCTTTTGTCAGGGAATATTGTATCCAGCGTAAGATGCCTATGAGGTGTGAGGCGTCTCACACATCCAGTGTCAGTTGCTTTTGCTGGGCTAATCACAGCGATGGGGAAAGTCCACACAGGTTCCGCCCTTTCTGATCCCGTGTTTAACACAGCATCTCAGACCCTTCCTTCCAGCAGCAGTTTTAAGACCAAGAACGAATGAAAGAGGGTGCACTCTAAAAGAAGGGAACTCATTTCAAGTAGAACTATATTCCACAATGGCACCCCAGATGGGGCTCGCTGGAAAGACGGCCACAGTTGGAATGAAGGATCCAGCGACACCGGGGGTAGAGCACCATCACATGGCATAAACTCCCCACCGATGTGCCACCCATACACAGCTGGGCACTGGAGCAGGAAACACAAGCTGTCCGTCCCCACCGTGCCTCTGAAGCACCACCACCACCCCCACCACCCCCCGCCAAGTTCTGGTCACATGCAGGTTGAACTGGGCAAGAAGACAAGCCGAGGGGGTCCCAGGGAGCTCTGACCATGGGATGCCCAGCATGAGAAGGAGGCAGAGCTGGTGGCACAGCCAGGGCGCTCTGAGACAAACTGCTGGCACAGCAGCACTTGCCCTCATGTTAGAAGAAACAGCAACCAACCACCCAAGACAACTCCCTCTTGTAGCTACTGGGTCTGTTCATGCTCTCCAAGCACAAGCATTCAAGTTCC
>VZTU01012163.1:57976-69293 GCA_013400835.1 Zapornia atra
GTGACATCAGGACGCCAACCGTGGGCGGGCCCCCTCAGAGCAGGGAGGGAGGGGGGGAGGCAGGGGGGAAGAGGGAGGAGGCCGGAGCTGTGGGCAGTGCTGTGACCCCGGCACTCTGCAGGCACCGCTCCAGTGAGGGCTGGGAAAGCAGCAGAGCCTTGGCGTGCTCCTGAGGGGCAACATGCCCTTTTTTCTCCACGAAGAGGTTGTGGCTTCTCTGGAGTTCTCATGGAGTGATCTTTGGAGAAGCAGAGAGGAATAAGATCACCTGCCCTTTGAGTGATGCGGCTGCTTGCGAGCACATACACACACATACACACCCCCCCCCGCATGGGGAGGGAAGGAGCTGGTCCTAACCACCGCAGGTCCTTTCCCTGGGCTGGTGAACACATGGAGAAACTTCCAGCAAACCTCTCAGCTGTGCCACAGGGGCCAAGATGCACCTGATGGGCTGGTGCATGCAGTCAGTGATGCCAAGAGGTCTGAGCCTGCTTGAGGGAGTGCTGCTGAGATGCTGTGTGGGGCCCTGGTGAATATTTAACTGCATCAAGCATACGGGATGGCAGGGGAAGAAGGGGGAACCTTTGTGTTGCACGCAGGTGGCCAGCCAGCGGGGTGGCCTGTCACCTCTGAGACCCAAGGCATTGGGCTGATGGTAACAGCTAGGCCACATCGGGTGCTGGTAGCATTGCTGCTGTGTCAGGGGCTGTCTGAGAAGAGGAAGAGCTGGTGTTTCAGCCCAAACTTCAACCCAACAAAACCCCGTGGATGGCAATGTTTCACCAGGTGCTCTGTATCTCCAATGTGTTTTAACAGTCTGCTGTGACTGCTTAGGAGATGGGTGTCAGAGATGTGGAAAAAGTGGGAAGATTTCTCAGGGTGAATAAAGATAGTCCAGGATCCTGCTGGACGGTGCTGGAAGATCATCCTCAGCTGCAGCGGCACATCAGTCATGGACTGTAGCTGTCTGGCTTGAGGGATAACCACAGGGGTAACAATCCTCTGGGCTCCATTTGCTTTGGTGAAGCACCACTCACCCTTGTTGAGCATTCAACTCACAACATGAGATCAGGGCTGGCAGGGCTGAAAATGGTCCCAGAGAAAGAAGCTGTGCTAGGAGCATCAGAGCAGCACAGGGGCAGAAGGAAACCATGGTTTGGGTTTGTGTAGTGATGGACAGGTTTCACCTTGGGGTGAAGATGGCGGGGACTCTGGAGTAGCCATGCCAGCCAGGGGTGTGACTTCATGTGACTGAGAAAGGACAGGGTCTCTCTGCATAGACCAGCATAGACCAGTCCAGCACTGCACTGGTGCTGAGCAGAGGTCCCACAGCAATGGCCTCTGGCCTTTCAGATGGCTGAAATTAGTTGAGATAAATCCTTCAGCGAGACTTTTAGCTTACATTTGGAAAAATCGATAAGGTCCTAGCCCTTGAGGGGGCACAGAGAAAGTGGGAAGTAAATCCTAGATGCAGTTGAGGAGGTTTGCAATCTAGTGGAGAAGCAGCAAACATACTTAGCTTTCCCACGTGTTTGAGGATGATCACACAGCTTTCAGAGGCTTGTGTGGTAATTTCTGGGCACAGGAAAGAGAGCGGGGGCAGCGTTGTGTTGGCACCGTCTCTTCCCTGTGACAACTAGAGCTTATACACAAATGCGGGGAGATTGATTGTGCTCAGCAGCTCCTGACAGCAGAAGCGATTACTGTGGGCAGGGACCTGCTTGTGTGGGTATGAAGAGGTGCAGCCTGCTGGCAGCAGACTCCGCTCCCATCCCCGCTGCTCATTCCCATGCCTCCATCTGCTACAGACAGGTTTCTGGGCACACACCCCCCCCTCCTCCCCCCCCTTCTGTCTTCTATGTAGGTAGAGTTGCTGGGGAAATTGGTTCTACAGCCCCTCTACTCCTCTTTTCCCAACCTTTAAAAATTTACATTTTTTTCAGGCTGTTTGTTTTCAAAACACCCCCTTTGTTTTCCTTTCTTCCCAATGAAATCTGGCTCATTTCTCTTTAACAAAAGTGGACATGTGGGAAAAATATTTTCCGTGGTGTCACACGAAGCTAGTTTTTTTGACCACTGAGAAAGCATGACAGTAACTCCCTAAATGGCTCTGCTTACCGTGTTCTTTTTTATCTCCCATAATTATCAGGCCATTTCCCCTTTCTCTCCTTCCATCCTCTCTCTTTTCCTTCCCCTCACGAAGTGGGTGGCTTTGTGGGGATGTGGGTGCACGCCTCCTTTGCAGAGCAACAGACACCAGCTTGGTCTTGGTGCTTGGTTGCATCTCTGGACAGATGATGAACTCATGAAGCCCAGGGACTGAGCACTTTGATCCCTCTCCCTCCCTAGCCCTGGCCCCGCTCTTCCTCCCCTGGTCCCAGGAAAACCTTTTGGGCCATATCAGTTGCCACTCGGTCCAGACTAGAGTTGCACCAGAAGCCGTGAGGTCCAGGCAGTACCAGAAATGGAGCCCCCGTGGCCCCAAAGGAAAACACATGAGCTTTGTTACCTCGGACCAGATTGTTCCCTATTCCAAGGAATCACTTAAAAAACATCTCCAAGGTTTCTGACCCTATTTATGTGCTGGTGTAGCCATGGTAACCGTAGTTATACCAGAAATAGCAGCTCACTTGAATGACAAAGAAAACAGAAGTTTACAAGACAGTGACTTTTCCAGGGGCAGGCTGAGTGGTAGGACCTAGATTTGTAACATGATTGTCTATCAGTCTTGTAGAAGGTCAGTGAAGGTGCCGTGTTGACAGCATTTTGGTGACAATCTCGGTGTACCAAGGTGCCTGCAGAAGATTTGCTGTAGCCCTCCTTCCCCCATGTCCATCACGTTCCTAAGCAGCCCGTGGTTCCTGCTAGTGAAAAAAAGGGAAATGGAGGCAGAGGATTGTGCTTCGCCTGGCACAGACATTTCACTGTTAGAATATGTGCAGATCAGTCCGTTGGAGATGCAGAGAAGAAGGCATCCTCATGGAGAGTTTTACTGCTCGGCCTTCAGGAAATCGTGCACCAGTACTATGGTGTGAGGATTAAGCACCTATAACAGCCTGCTACGGACTGCGTGCTCTGACTTTGGGAGTCTGTGCCTGCTGCTGCCTACGAGAGTTGCGCTGAGCGGCTCTGAGCTCGGCTTGCAAAGGAGCCTGGTCAGGATTCTCCTGCCCACTCGTGCCCTGGAGACTGCTCTGGCAATGGGGCTGAGACCTCTTTTTCCACTGCTGGGCTGGATGGGGAAAAGGGGCCTCTGAGGAGACATAAATTGAGCTGTAAGGTTTAGCTGGACTATCAGCAGTGGCCCTGTCTGTGTTAGAAACTAGGCGGCACGGGGAACGTGACTAAGCCTGCAAGCCCAAACGGCCATTTCCAAGGCTTTCTTGGGAAGAAATGAAGTCCTTGTTTTTCTTGTTCAGTCAAGGGTGCTCAATTTGTGCATGTCAGAACATCATTACAGACCCCAGGCTTTGGGGCACCAGTGCTTTAGGACATGATGGGGCTTTACATAGCAGACGATATATAACCCACATAGCCTGTCATTCACTTCATTAGTTACTGGAGAGTTACATTTTCTCCCGAGCAGTGAGCCCAGCCTTTCTTGGAACAGATAACCAAACCTCATCGTGTAATACTCACAAGACTGCTACATCGGAATGGCTTCATTAACTTACACAAACTTTTCCCTGATTGGCATAAATAAAAGGAAAATTGGAATGAATCCTCACTTGGTTTAGACAGCGCTTTCCACCCACAGATCTCAAAGTGCAGAACTAACTTTTCATCATCCCCATTTGTAAATATGGAAGTTGATGGACACAAAGTGACCAGACCGGCAGATGAGACCCAGACATCCAGACATCTGCTGCAGGGACTGTGCTTGGTGATTCATTGTTCAGGAGCATCCCCCTGCTCATTGCAGAGCTGCCCGAGGAGAAAACGGTAACCTTAGTGAGCATCCTGTCCATGCACTAACAATGCCTGCATCCAGGCTGGTGGTAGGGCTGCAATGTAATTGAGTTTGCTAGATCATTTTAAAAAGCTTCCTTTCTTTCCCATTTTCACTCAGCCCACAATTAAAATAAGTATTTTTCCTTTCATAAGATTATTTTTCTGCTGAGTGACACTTAGAGGAAAAAGCTCAACATTAATATACTGAGCCATACCCTAACAATTTTCCTTTTTCTTTTTTTTTTGTTATCAAGCTCCGGGAGTTAATTTTGTTTTCTATGTGACTGCCAGAAAGCAGAGAATGTGGTTGCTCTTAAAAATGTATCAGAATAACAGTTTTCACAGTATTGTCTCCAGGGTCTTTCTTAGATCTTTATTTTTTGTAACTGATTCCTTCTGTATGAATTACATGCCATGTACCCTGTGAACAGCGGTTACATGATCCACTAGCACTCACTAAAACGATCCCATGTTGAACTAAACAGAGAGGTGATACCGCCTTGTTAAAAAAGCCCCACAACCAACCAGCTGACCAACCAAAAAACCTGTGAGAGGTTGTTTTTATTTAAGTGGGAATAAGATCATTCCAGAGCTTTATTCAGTTTAAAAGAGCGAAGCAAGTGATTCAGTGTCACTGGGCTAAGAAGAAGAAACCATACACAAGCCAGCTCCAGATGTCTTCTTCCCTGACAGCTCCTTTCCTCATCCTTTTTTTCTCTGAACGATCAATTCTTTCTCCTTGGCAACCAGCAGCCCAGTAAAGAAAAGCTCTTCTAAAACATTTTGGTGTAAAATGCTTCTTTCTTCTTCTTCATAAGGGGACACATCTCACCCCATGGCTTTCACACCAGGCCACAGACATGCTCTTCGTTCCTGTCCCTCCTCCCAGATGAAAGCACTGCTGTGCAATCTCATTCAGTTCAGCTCTTGGCCACCATTATTACCGTTTTTTTTTTCATGTAACAGCTGAGTCTTTCAAACAGAAATGATTGGTCCTGCGGAGCATCTTGCACTCTCCTTGGGAACATTTATCTAATGGGCAGAGGAGGCAGCTCTTCCTGCTCCATTATCTGGTCTCTGGGGTGGCTGCTCGCCTCGCAGGCGCACAGATGGTAAATGCTCTAGCTGCCATGCAGTAACAGATCCTCGGTGGAAATAACTGTGGCAAGGGAAAAGCCAGGGGATGAAAATGTGATTATTTTTTTTTCTTTTTTATTATTATCTTCTCCTTTCATTGCTCAGGTGTATTTCCAGGTAGTATGCCTTCTGTTCTCCCCTCAGGATCTTGCAGATGCAGAGGGTTTGTTTTGGGGTTTTTTTGTTTAATGATCTTTCACTGGCAGATTCCAACTTTTAATTTAGAGCTTCTAAGCTCTTGCTTTCCTGGGGATGTACACACATATATAAAATGAATTAGAGCCTTCTACTGGGAGGCCTGTAAGGATTCTTCTGTGCCAAGACCCTGGAACTGCAGCCCACTTCTGGGGTACAGTCAAGCATCATAAACACATCACAGACTAAGTGAACAGTTTAAGGGCCATCGTTGCATGCTGGGTGGATGCATGTTGCACAAAGGATTTTCGGACAGTTTCATACAAAGATTTTTTTGCAGGGTCCATAGCTGATGACAGGTAATGGTGAATGATGACATACTTTGACTCTAATGGTGAAAGTTATTTCTAGAGCGGAAAAAAAGAACATAAAGGAAGAATGAGAACAGAGATAGAGTTAAAAAAAAAAAAAGGAAAATTTTCCCATGGCCAGCTGGAAAAGGCAAGGTGGGGTCCCATAGGAGCATCCTTCTCTGAGGGTTCTCTCCAATGCAGCAGGTAATGGCAACGAAAATGATGAGGATGGTGGTTTCTCACTATTGTTTTCCCTTACCATTATACACTTTTCATTGGGACCCACTTAAACTCCTTACTGGTTATTCATGGTTGTGATTCTGTTAGCTCTGGGAAAAGAATGCTCGTCACGTGAAAATGATGCACATTCTTTGCTGGTTAAAGCTCCTGTGAATGTTTATTATTGGATAATATTTACTGAGGTTTTAAATAGCTGTTACCTGCTCTGTTGAGCTCCTTTGCTTTGTTTTTCTCTTTCATACACTGAAGTCTACAAAGCGAGAGATAAAAACGGAGAGGGAGGAGGGGTAATTCTCACACGGGTGCTTTCCACAAGAACCTGCCACAATAACGCTGCAGGGGTTTGCAGAGGCAGGGCCCTGAGAGCAATAATAGGGCAACAGCAGAAGTGCAATAAAGGAAAAAATGTTGCCACAGAGATGCTGGTAATTACTGCCTCATGGCTTCAGAGACAGGCCGTGGAGCTGCTAGCAGCATACCTCGAGTAGTGCTATGGCTGAGGAACCAAGGCACAGAAGGCACCTAAGAGCCAGTGGGAACTGGTGCTGAGCCATGAATTCCAGTATAAAAATATATCAAAATCTCTGTCGAGAGGAGTGCTTAGCACAGGCAAGGCAAGGGAGATTTTCTAAGGCTGGCAGAGGATGGCAGAGCTCTCCTCCTAATTTAGTCCTAGCTTCAGCTCTGGCTGTTTTGGAGGAGAGTCGCAACGCAGAGAGGAGCGCTTGAATAAGTATCTCCTAGCACCCTGTCTGGTGATCAGCTTAGGGCTGAGATTTGATTACACTTGGTGAGATTTGCCCTTACATAACCACCTGCTTTCTGAGAGGTCCTAAAATAATCCATCCCTCTTTCAAATCCAGCTCCGGTGTGTGACTTCACTAGGACACTACTCCCTGTGAGACACCATGACATCCATGGAGAGGGAAGCAGCAAAAGCAGCCTTCCTCTGTGCTGGGCTCTGTAGCACCCTGGGTGCAGGAGAGAGACCCCTGCTTTGTGGTGACAGGGACCTTTTTCCCCTGACGCAGCCCTGTCCTTTCACTCTCACCCTTCCACCCGCTCTCCCTCTCCTGTACTGGGCGGCTCTGTCCATCCTTGGCCTTTCCCAAACTAGCCTCTGGAGGAAACAGGCTTTATTTTGCCCTTACTCTCTCATCCCCACTGAAATCCTTTTTCTCTATCTTGCTGTTCCACTCACTCTCCCAGAGGAATCAAGTCTTCCAAAAGTGACATGTGAAGTCTTTGTGCACCTTCAAGCTGGAGATGGGGGTTATGGGATTAGCACGTTAACCGGCCTGCAAGCTGCTTAGACAAGCATTAAATCTCCAATCTCCTCTCTATCTTTCAAGGAAATCTCTTCTGGAGGAGCTGCAGAGATGGAGCACCAGCTCACATTTTCTGAGGGTCAGCTCCTCTCCCAGCTGAAAACGAGCTGGCCTGTGGTCAGTTGGTTTGAAGGGATCACCATGGGATTGGTGGGCAGGGCAGGGGGGCAGGGAAACCATCTAAATCCTTACTAGGGGCTCTGTGGCTGTAGCCCAAAGTGTCTTCTCCCTCCTAGCACCCTATGCCGAATATTGGCTCCCTTGCCAGGCACCATGCCTAGCTCCCACCCCTTTCCTCCCTACCCACCCCATCAGCTTGCATGCTCAGATGCAGTGAATTGGGAGTGGTGAGTGGCCCCAGGCAGGCTGAAGACGGGCACCATGTGTGCTGGGGACAACAGGATCAGCCATAGGATGCTGCCTTTTAAAGCAAATGCTGGGACACCTGGTGCCTGCGTTTTACTCACGTGCAACCAATTCATGCTTCACAGGCAGCATCCCCATTTATCCCCCTTAGCTGGGAGGCGGAGGAGGCAGCGCTGGGCTTACCAAGGAGTTGGTTGGTACCTCGTGATGCAGTGAATGTTCCCTCATATGTCAGGGAAAGGCCTTGTGTCTGAGCTCCCTGACCTGTCACCTTCCCCCGTGCTTAGCACCTTGTGACTGCCTCAGGTCCGGATTATCTCTCCTCATCTTTGGAGGAGAAGGGATCTCTGCATGTAGGGAAGATACACCACCTGGAGACATCCACCCTGGGGACACCCACAGCCAAAACTGAGGCTTACCTTGTAGCAGCTGTTGATGTGAATTTGCTGGACCACCAAGGCATCTTCCCAGTGTGTCACCTGCAGTCTCCCCAGAGGCTGCAAAAAGCCTGAGGTGGAGGCAAAGCTCATGACAGCGACAGGATTCGGTGACATTATTCATTAGAGAGTAATGTGAGTTACAAACACTCTGTACTGAGTTCGGTGCAAATGCACATGAGCAACTCAAACCACTTTGGAAGAGAAATAGGAAAAAATATTACACTATTGGGACTCTTACAATTACAAAAATGGACTCCCTGCCCAGATAAAATCTCTCTTTATTCACCCTCCCCCACACACCCCTCAAGAGCTTCTGGCCTGGGAAATTTCAGCTACAGATTAGAAAGCTTTGGAAATAAAAAGTAGATGAAAGCAAAGGATTCTAACAGGTGATGGTTTCCTGAATGAAGTCACTTCTGAAGGCCATAAAGTAGTTCTTTTCCTCCAATGCAGCCTCTCCCTCTGCAGAACATGGAGATGACATCTAGCAGCATGCAGCAGCCACGTACCACCAATCTAAAAAATTCAAACCCAGAAATGCTGCTCAGCCTGTGGCAGCAATCCAAACCCACATAGGGGAAAAAACCGCAACGTCTGATTCTTTAAATCTTACCATTTTTAAGAAATCTCAGGATCTGTTTGGTGCAATAAGGGGCTACAGAAGATATATGGCTGTTGAGAGGAAAGGCTGCATATTTGAAGCCCGTGCATTTAAAAATTAGCATAAGTTTTTGGCTATTTACTTGAAGTTAAGTTCAGATACTACCGGTTGATTGCATGTTTTAATGTGGTCAACTCATTGTACCACCAACTGTGATCAGTGGGGCCACAGTAAGTAAGACATCATCATCATTGTTATAATAATTTATTATTCTAATAAATTTTATCATCATCATTATTATTGTTATTATTTCCAACCAAGAACAGATTTGAAATATTATCATTTCTTTAGCAGTAAAGCAGGTACACTCTAGCTGTTGTCCTTGCCTCCTTCTGTCACAGTCATAGGAATTGGCCAGGGTTGGACAATGCCTGCCAAGAGATGATCTTCATCTCACGACAGCAGTTTGTCAGAGATGCAATAGGGACCTGCTTTCAGTGATGCTGCTTTCCAACAAAACCCGTTCAAATCCTGCCTTTCTTCCAGCAGATCAGTGACGTGTTTCCCCAGCGGGATGTTGGATACGCTGACCCAAAAGATGATGCCTGGACTCTAAGCTCCCATCTGCTCAGCATGGTGCATATCCGATGTCTGCAGCTCCTTCTTACCCCTCGTACCACCTGGAAGATGAAGCACAGAGCAATGACATGACTTGCCCATGATTACATCCTGGCTAATTTCTAATTTAGGAGTGAAATCTGTTTCTCCTGCAAGCTAGGCAGACTTGCCAATACCGAGTGCACATACCTATGGTGGCACACAGCTATACATCCCTATACCTCTGTGCACATCTCTGGATATACTGGTGGTGATGCATGCTCACCCATGCTTGGGAATAGCATGCAAATAGCTACACAAAGGCACCGGCAGTCTGGTAATTATCTCTGAGTAAAGAAACCAATGAGACAAAGCTAAAGCCAACCAGCCCTCAGCAAAAATGATCATCATAATGCTAGACTTATGATTGCACTGGTTTCTCTGTACACAGCCACTAAAACCAAGTAAATCTCCAACCAAACCATGAGTGAATGGTAATCTCAACCCACACATCCTCACAGTGAAAACGGTGTTGTGGTCTCCCAGTACAAATTAGGAAATCTACTGAAATCTGAGAGTTAGTCCAGACAGCACAGGAACCAAGACAAGAAGTTGATCTAAAAGATGTAGGGGCCGCTTCTCTTTTCTCAAAGCCCTCCATGGTTAATGCACCCAACTCTTCACACCTTTCTCTGGCCAAGACTTGCTGACATTGAACAATTCTGAGCCACCATAGTGTGCCACCATTATTAAAAGGAATTAGCTCTGTCCTTTCCCCATCCCTGTCCCACACAGCCCCTTCCCTTGTACTGGCATGAGCTTTTAGCCACATTTGGCCATTGGGAACAAGGATCAGGAAGCCTATCTGGGTTTAAAAGTCACCAGTATATACTTATACATTTGCTTACTTATTTTTGCCAGGAACATTTTAAACTCAGCTCAGCGCTGTGCTCAGCTCTGTCCTTTCGCGCTGGCCCACGAGGGAGGGTTAGTGTAGGAATGAAAAAGAGCAGCAGGGAATGAAATAATTTCCCTTGGTGGTGAAGCTAATTCATGGAGGCTTAGCCTGTTTCTGAGGCTACAGGCCCCTGCTAAACGGAAACTCACTGCCAGCCAGATATTCTGGTTTGTCTATTGAAATGCGTGAGGCCAGAATCAAAGTGCCACCCATAGCCTAAATGGAAGCAAGGGTAGACTGGAAGAATCGGTGTCCCCCTCTTCTGAGACCTGCCCGTCCCTGAAGGGTGTTTGCAACCTTTAACAACTTGTGTACGATAAGCATTTGCTAACGGGCAGGTGGATTTAGGGCAGCGAATCTCAGCCCACCAACAACAGGTTTGCTCTGCTTGCTCCCCTTGGGCGGACGCGTTGGGAGCGCTCTGTCAGTTCTGGCAGATCCCTGTTTGTTGGTTGCAAACCAATGATCTAATTTGTTCTTAAATTCTGCACTGGAGGTTGCATGTGTGAAGGATTTATGTGGCCAAAGAACTCAGTGGGCACTCTGAGAGTGGAAAAGAAAAGATAAAATCCGCTTGTTATTTCAGAGAGGAAGCGGTGTGGAGCCTTGCTGATCATTTACTCATCCCTGGGCGAGGAGAGCTTGTTCTTCCCGAGGTGGCTGAGCTGTGAAACTGATTGTGTGAGAACTGCTGGGAGCGGGGAACAATTGGCTGATGAAGTGCAGCAGGTAGCATGTGTTAACCTGGAAAAATGGGGTTCATCTGCAAGGACCCCGGTTTGCACGCCCCCCAGTCCCTTCACGCACTCAACCTGATTCTCCACTCATTTAAATCGGTATAAAACCGACCCCAGTTCCACCAGGAAAACAAGCAACACCTAGGGCTGAACAACAAAGACCCTCCCGTACACAGGCACAGCACCCCGCACCCAGAGCGCGATGCGGCGCACGGGGAGCTCCCCCCCCGCGTCCCTTCCCCGGGCTCAACCCCGCAGACAAAGCCTTGCGCATCTCTGCGCCAAAAAGAGCGCAGCGCAGCGCCGGGCGCGCAGACAAAGCGGGCCCCCCCCCGCCCCGGGCAGCCCCGCTCCGAGGGCGCCCCCGGCGGTTGCCCCGCGCATCGGCGGGAGGCGGCTCCCGGCGGAGGGGCCGAGCCCCCCCCCGCCTTTGCTCCCCCTTTTTCTTCCTCCTCCTCCTCCTGCTCCTCCTGC
>VZTU01012163.1:69761-81535 GCA_013400835.1 Zapornia atra
CGCAGAAAATAGCTTCCTCCATACCAAACCTTCTTCCTGGAGATAAGCCCTCGATCGGGAGGTGGTTTGGGTGGGGGTGGGGTGTGTGAATTTGGTGCACGGAGGAAGGGCAAACAACATCATGACCCTGTGACACGGGTCTTTGTGCCCCTTGGCGGCATAGGGGGGAGGGGAGGGGGCAAGGAAGTAACCATCATCCACCATGTCTCCTGCCCCCTCCTGCTGCAGATTGTGAGTGCAGCCACACACACACACACACCTCCCCCTCTACCCCCCTCCCTCCACCATTCCCTGACACGGCTCAGGGACCCCGGCATCCCTCGGCAGGGCATGATTCCTTCTTCACCTACTGCAGCCATCTCTGGCAGTGGGTCCCTAGTGCTGCCCGTGCACCTCTTCCCTCCGGTTTGGGGGTACCACCAGGTCCCCGAGGTGCAGGTGATGCACAAATGAGGGCTGAGGCTGCAGGAAGGGAAAAAAAATGTGTCAGGGCAGGGCACAAGTCACTCACATTCTTCCTTGCATAGAGCATTTATAGGGTTAATTTTCTCATCTTTAATGATGCTCGTGGCCTGAAGCCATTCGGGTCTCCATCTTAGCCCAGCCCTTGGCCTGGGCAGTGATACAGGAGCCAGGGGACCCCAACAGTTGGGTACCAACATGCTTGCTCTGGGTAAGTGCTGGTGCCTGAGCCCAGTAGTGTATCTTGGCTTGCAGAGGAGATCAGTCCCAGAGCTGGAGCAATTAGAGGCAGGGGCAGCCGAGATGTGAGCTTTTCTCTTGGTCACCTCTGCCTGGGAATTTGGCAGGAAGGCAGACAGGGTCAGGTCTACAGCCTGGGGAGAAATGCCAGAATTGGGTCTCATTGGTGCCATCCTGAGATGCATGTGAGCCAGGGGTTGTTCAGCCCAGACAGCCTGGCTGGTGATGTTCCCCAGTGGGCTCTTGCTGTTGGCACAGCAGACTGCCTGTCCACCTCCTTTGGGAGGTTTTCAGAGCCTAAAAGCATCCCCTCTCAAGTAAGCTGCCCCCATGGGTTAGCAGGGAAGGTCTCTGCAGCATGTGTGATGAAAAGTGAAGGTCTGAGGGATGGGGAGCAACCAGCTGACTCTGCCTTTTCTCTGCGTGTGGCCAGAGATCGATCTCTCTCCATTGTCTGAGTCTCTCCTTCTTCTGTGATAAACCACAACCTCGCCCCGTGGAGGACAGGGGCAAGCAGGCAGCTCTGATCTGTGGTTGCAGATGCAGCCTAGTAACGCAAGAGACAGCTCGGGAGAGTGGAAATGACTCAGATCTGCAGCTGGAGCCCAAGTGGAAGGCAAGACCTGGTGGTGGCTGCCACAGCTCATCGTGCCTTTTTCCTATGGCGGGTGTGGGATGGCACCGAGGGGATCGCAAGGCTGTGCTGGGGCTGCAGAGCAGTGGGCCTGAGCAGTCATTTTTTTGTGAGGGGGGCTTCTTGTTTCCTTCCTCATGAGGACAAGTTCAGGGGCCTTTCCCGTGGTACGTAGTTCCTTCATGCCTAGGGCTGGGCATGAACTCAGCCAAGGCTGTTCAGCTGCTGGGACGTGCTTCTGAATGGGGATTCACTTTTATTTTCCATCTGCTTGCTCCACACTAGTTCCTGACTCACCACAAAATGCCGTTTCAAAGTAGTCTTGCATAAGTGCTGGTGCCCATTAGCATGCCACGCTGAGACTTCATGTTCCTGTGCTGCTCCATCCTTCTCTCTGTCCCTTTGTAACTTGCCAATATACTGCTGTTTGATTTTGGGTTTTGTTTTTTTTTCCCCACTGGAATAGCACTGGGAGGTTGGCATATTACTCATTGCTGCCTGATTCCACTTGCTGATTCACTGTGAACTGTTGCACGTATATATATATATATTTCATTTCCTTTTGGTTTTAATGAATGAGAAGAGTATCCTGTGAGCTCCCAGTTTGACTTTTGGGAGCAGGGTCAAATGTTAAGGCCACAGCTGCAGCGAGGGTTAAAGGGCTTAATGGGAAAAATTGCAAATAAGCAGGCAAAAGGGGAATTTTCAGCAGGAGCAGCCTCAGAGAAAGAGTTACTGTAAGGATAAGCTGAACTGAACTGAATGGTCTGTGTAGCTCAACCGAATGCTCTCTCTGCCAAACGGCAAGGGATGGTTTGGCCATTTGCAGCAGCCACCACCGCACCAGGGCACTGCTCTGGTTTCCAGCCTTGCCCTGAAGAGCAGGAAAGTGACTAGGACCATGTGTCTGGCTCGGTGAGGCAGGAAGCTAAAGGGGACATTGCTCACATCTCCTCCTGCCTTTGTCTCCTGTTCCCTGCCCTCCACCTGGTTGCCCCTCGGTTGATCTCTCCCTGCTCTGGCTCCTGTTTGGGATGCCACGCAAGCAGCTTCTCTGCCCTCCTGCACTCAGCATCGCTGTGTCCCAGCCATGCTGTCTGCGTGGCTGGGGGCTCCAGCTGTCCTGCCTCTCCTTTTCAAGAAGCCCTACTGATGCAGAGCAGGTAGGCAGCACTGCTCAGCAGCTGGGCTGGTTGCGGTCACCATTGTGCTTCCTTCCCCAGCAGGTGGGAGATGCAATCGGTGTGGGAAATGAGCTGTTCCTGGGAGCAAGCATGGCGAATGCCAGCAGATAGACCGCAGCCGGTGCATTTCCTTGAGGGCTTCAGCTAACTTGCTGATAGAAGGGGGTTGCTGTCAGGTGTTCGATCTTTGTCTATAACGCTGCCTGACTGTGGCTTTTAACCTGTTACAAGAGGGTGAATTAAACCCCTGGCCTTGGCTTTATTTGTGTGTGGCAGTGGTTCTTTGTGCTAGATAGCTGGCAAGCGCTGAAACCTTGTATGGTGGCTTGTAATTGCAGGGTTGCTGGCCAGCAACCGCGCTGCAGGGTGGCTGTAAATCACTCTGGTTTCAGCCTCCGCTGCTCCCGCACCTCCTCCCCGGGAGGGAAGAATGGAGTAGGTCTGCGTGTGCGCGTGGTGCCTGCAGGGAGAGGAGCGGGGGCAGAGGGGGATCGTGTTGGAGCCCGAATATCAGCGCGGCAGTGTCGGGATTGCAGCCGATCGCTGTCGCCATTTGCCTGTAACGATCCCGCTGTGTTCGGCGCTGGGCGGGTGCCTGTTGGCCCCGGGTGACCGAACCACACTGTGCCCAGAGCGAGTGCCCCCAGGGACGCTACCCGCCTGTGGAGCAATCCCATTGACTGCCCCCTCCTCTGTTACCCAGACCAAGTGACAATGACTGAGAAGACCCAAGAACCTCATGTGGAGGAAGACGATGATGAGCTGGATGGGAAACTCAACTACAAACCTCCCCCTCAGAAAACACTGCAGGAGCTGCAAGAGCTGGACAAGGATGATGAAAGCCTGGCGAAGTACAAGAAGTCCCTGCTGGGAGATGGACCTGTGGTAGTAGGTAGGCTGGGGCATGCTGGTAGGAAGGGACTGGGAAAATGCATTGCAGCAGTGTGCTGTGGGGATGGGGCAAGGTGGCCTCAAAAAATGAGGGAACTTGTTTGACTGGGCATACGTGCTGCTTTTGCTGGGGTACTGGGGATGGGCAGGTGGAGAGATGCATGTAAAGGAAGCAGGGAGGATGCTCTGAGCATTAGGTGTAAGTTTACTAGAGAGCGCTGGCAAAGAAGAAGGGGACTTGGGTTCGGAGGTGTGTGGGCCTCGGAGGACTCCTGAGGGGTTAGAGACATGAGGGGACCAGCCTGTGCTAAAAGGGAGCTCAGAATGCTCTTAAGAGAGGAGTCTCCTGTAGTGAAAGGACTTCCTCTGGGTATTGGGATGGGGGCTGGAGGGATCTTTGTTGAAGAACTCTGG
Organism: Zapornia atra; assembly: GCA_013400835.1. NCBI lineage: Eukaryota > Metazoa > Chordata > Aves > Gruiformes > Rallidae > Zapornia > Zapornia atra. The sequence goes on from VZTU01012163.1 coordinate 73,587, forward strand.
TAGATGCGTGGTCCTGTTGTGCTGAGAGAAGCCCAGCATTTCTGGGTGTTTCATGAAGTGCGATTTCTGTGTGGGAAAGCAACCCTGTTTCTTCAGTGTCGTTCCCCCTCCCCCACCTCCATTTAATTTTGCAAGCTGACAGCTTCCCTTGACTTTCCTGCCTGCAGACCCAACAGCTCCCAACGTGGTGGTCACCCGACTTACTCTGGTGTGTGACTCTGCTCCAGGACCGATCACCATGGACCTTACAGGTGGGCAACGATTCTGCCCTCGGGCACGAACGGGAGCAATCTCAAAGGCCCTGTCATGCTTCAGATTGAAAAGGAATTTGTCCTGGGGTTGCTACAGGGAGTTTTAGAGTAGAACTCTGAGGGCATCTTAGCCTTGTTTCTTATTTTAAGGTTTACACGCATGAAAAAGAAAAGGAGATGTAACAGAGGAAAATGTCAAGGGTATTTTTCTTCAACTCAACTGCTCTAGAAGCTCCTGCATCTCTCCTGCCTTCTCTTCTTACTTCCTTTCAGTGAGACCTCATGAGCACAAGAGATGTACAGCCTGGGTAATGGGCTGTTTTGAAACTTCACAGTCGAGCAGTATTGCAGTTCCGGCTCCTGGGTACATGGGGAGAGAAATCAGGCTTCACCTTATATGGGCTTTTCTGCAGAGAGGAAGCTGGGCCTGAAGGAGCAGAGAGGCTTCCTGTTCAGCTGAAACCATGCAGAGCTCTGCAGAGCCCGGGCAGCTTTGCAAGCTAGGCAGGAGCTGTCAGATGTGCTCTGCTCACCCCAGCCTCTGACTCGGCACGGGTGAAGCCTGTACACGGTCCTGCAGATACCCAGTGATGAGTCCATACATAAATGTATTTGTGTATCTGCATCCAGATCTGTGTGTGCTGAGGTGTTATCTTCACAGATGTGGGCATAAACACACATGTACACCCAGGCAGCCTTCCTGTGTATGGGCTCTCACAGTGCAAAGGCTTATACAGGCCTCTGCCTGCCCATTTTACAGCTGCATCATCTTTTGAAAGGATGCTCACCTCTGACACTGATCCCAGCCCCATCTCACTACATGTGGTCTCTTCTTGCTGTGTCACCTCCAGCTAATGGCTCGATCCTCTCCTTACAGGTGACCTTGAAGCACTCAAGAAAGAGACCTTTGTATTAAAGGAAGGAGTGGAATACAGAGTTAAGATCCACTTCAGAGTGAGTAGTTTTCCTTCTTGTCGCTTCTCATCAGCTGCTGATGCCAGTCACTGGCAGTCAGTCAGATAACTAGAGACGGGCAGCACGCCGGCCAGAAAGCTGGGCCCTTGTAAACTCCCCCAGCTTCAAGTGTCACTCCACCCAAGAAAGGGCCAGGTCTTTCCAGGGAATTGCTTCTGTGTGCTTGCCCCTTGGAAGAAGCCGTTTTCTGTCCACTCACAGCAGTGAACAACAGGTGATTTGGAAGCTGGATGGGTAGTTTTGGCTGAGTGAATCTTTAATTCACACTAACTGGGAATGGACAGGGAGGAGAAGAGGTAGTGGCTTCCATGAAGTACTGGTACTGCATTGCTGGGCTTCATGCATCCATAAAAAAGATTTGATACTTTAGCATTTGGCTGATGATACCTGAGTTTTTCTGAACTGTGATATACCTAAATAGGCTTATTTCTCCCCTCTCCCACTAACCAGTGTGTCAGCCACTTCTTCTGTTTCCAGCAGAAAATGAAACTCAGCCACAGTGCAGTGTGGCTTCCAGCACTGAAGTGATCACCTCCACGTTTGCTGCAGATAAAGTTGGCTTTGGCAGAGAAGGCAGAGAGGGATGGAGCATAGTTCTCCTGAAACAGAGGAGGGAAAGTGTTAATGTTGTGAGTTCAGGAGGAAAGATTTCCCTTCTTCTCTGAGGCTTGCTCGCTCTCTCAGAGATGACTTTGTCCCCAGAGACACCTCCAGCTCTCCTTTGTGCTGTGAAATATTTCCATCTGTATCTGAGCCCTGTTGACAGGAGACGCCTGGAGCCAGACAAGTTATTCTAACTCCCTCCCTCAGTCCCAAGACTGGTAAGAGATGGCACCATGCAAATTCTCCCCTGGGATGTAAAAGGATCTGCCCATCTTGTTTCCAGATTGAGTAGTGCTGCGGGGAGGCAGTGTATGCTGGAGGGGGACAACAAGGGATACATCCAAGCTGTCCATGGGAGATTTGAGGAAAGATTGTGAGCAAAACTGTGTCCCTCTGTCTCCTGGGGAGAAACTTGCTAGCTCTCCAGGGAGCTTAGAGGGCAAGTGGGAGTGCTCAGCTAATCCTGCCCACCCATTCATGCTGGATGGATTACTCTAGCCACCTATGTTCAATATGGAAATTATTAACTGGGAGCTTCCTGCTTCACTTTGTCCCCATCAGCCCGTCCTCTGATGCTGAACGATGTGCTCCAGTCAGCTTCAAAGTCAGAAAGGATGGGGATGTGCAGGAGATGCACAGAGGATGCTGTAGGTCTCCGGGAGTCATGTTAGGACTCCCCACAAAGTGTCCTGTGCTGAGCCTTTGAGAGCACTGGTGTAGGGAGCCAAGATGGCTATGTGTCTAAAGAGAGAGAAAACCAGCAGATACAGAACCAAATCCTTTCCCTTGACATTTCCTTCTGGTCCCTTCGTGCAGGTAAACAGGGATATTGTGTCGGGACTGAAATACGTGCAGCACACCTACCGGACAGGGGTGAAAGGTGAGTAAGAGACCATGTGTCCTGCACACCAATGCCCCTACCACCATGTTCCCTCTACTCAAAGAAGTGCTCCTGCAGCTCTAGGCCAGGACAGAGCTTCCCTGGGCCCTGAGGGTCCCCCATGCGCTACTACAGAGGAGATACTCAGCAGAGTGTATCAGCCTGCACTCTGCATCACCCAAGCCAACCGTCTCCTGTTTCTGCATGAACTCAGGATGAGCCAGCTCTGGTAGCTGTATGCTGCACCACTGTCTGTAGCAGCAAAGTCCCCAGAGACACTGTTTAGACAGTGCTTTGCCACAGATTTCCTCTCCCCCCAGAGCTCTTTACTGCTCTAGAGTAGCTCAGCTGCCCCCACCCCTGAAAGCTCTTCCAGATGCATTGGGACCAGCATCTTATTTGACACGTGTAAGTGGTGTCTTCTCACCAGAAAAGGCAAGTAGCAGGAGATCAAGAGAGTTCTCAAACCATGCACTGTGTGTACCCACTCCCTTCCAGCAGCACACACGTGAGAGGGTACAGACTCTGTTGCCTGTCCATCTGCTTGTCCATCCATTTATCCTTCCAGCTGTCCTGGTGCTTCAGTAGCCCATGTTTTCCACTAATTGTGATCCCCTTGCTGACGCGGACCGTCCCTTTCTCTCCCCATCATCCCCTTTCTGTCTGTGATCTGTGCTCTGTGCCTGTGGCTTGTGGCTTCTTCTGTTCATTATCATTCCCCACCTGAGGGGTTCATCCCTTACGGATTGTTTTCTTCTAGTGGACAAAGCCACATTCATGGTTGGCAGCTACGGGCCACGGCCAGAGGAGTATGAGTTCCTGACACCTATTGAGGAGGCTCCTAAGGGTATGCTGGCTCGAGGCACCTATCACAACAAGTCCTTCTTCACGGATGACGACAAGCATGACCATCTCACCTGGGAGTGGAACCTGTCCATCAAGAAGGAATGGACAGAATAAGTTCACCCAGTTTGCCTTCCCCCTTCCTGTCCCCCCGCCTCCTGCACCAGTCTCCAGGTGGGCCATGCCCACCACGCTGCTCCTCCCTGCCGCCGTGGCTGGCCACAGGCCCGGCAGCCCTTGCTGCGGGCGCCGGGGCTCTGTGCCAGCCCCAGGTGGCGCACAGGCCTGCGGGTGGCCTTCGCTGCTCCCTCCATACACGGAAAATAACTCGCCTGTTCTCACCACCGCCCCGTCACCACACGTAATGGGTTCAATTGGGAAGCATCTTCCTCCCTCTCTCCCCAGTACTTCCTCCTGCTGCCTCCATCTCTCCTGTACCAACTCTGGTCCCAGAAGTGCCTTTTCTAGGAAGCAAGATCACCTGGCAGGGTGGACTGGTCCCTGGAAAATCCCTATCTGAGTTGCCATGTGCTCTGATTCATTATAAATGGTTACTTACCTCCCGTGATGGTCTCCTGGTCTGTATCTGGTGCCCTACCCTGTTAAAATCCATCCTTGTGCAGGCAAAACCAGTCAGGGGGAATGCAGCTAGATGTTGTAACAAGACTTCAGCATCCCAAGAATAAAATAAGTTTCTTTCTTCTTTCCTGCATGAGTGTCCTGTTCTTTCCTGGAGTGTTTTTCAGTGAGGTGGTTGTAGAGAATGCATTGTGGGAAGGCTTAAGAGCATCTTTCAGAAGCAAAATAGCCCTCCTTCACAACATCAGCCTAACTCCACAGACAAATTATTTCAGAGCTGATTCCTTCAGAGGCTTCATGAGTCCTTTGAAACCCAAAGCCTGGTTTGTGATGGGGGTGGGCTCCTGGGGTTGACAGCATCCACCTCTCATCCTGGATGGCAACTGAGTGAGCCCAGTGAGCTGTAACATGGCATTCTCACGTTTGATGCTTACTACACCAGCTGTTCCTTGTGGCCAGAGCCAATGCAAGAGCTGTACGTGCTGGTAGCCAAGCGCAGGCAAACATCTCTGGGACCCAGGGCTTGGAGAAATGAGGTGGCTCCTGTATGGAGGAGTGTCCTCACCCAGCTGGGGCACCTGGTCACACAGGGGCAGGGTAGCTGAGATGTCCAGTGCTGTGGGTGAGGATGTGCTGGGGCAGTGTTGGTGAGAGTCTCCGAGGCTGGTGCCTACAGAGCAGGCAGGGACTCTCTCCTGGCCAGGTGGTTATCTCAGAGCTGAAGACTTCGCCCTGGGCCAGCTGCTCCCTTCCCACTGCCCTTCCCGCTTCCCACTGCGGGCCCCTGCAGCAGCTGACGTGTCTCTTGCCAAGGAGAGGACTGGAGCAAGGTGGCACAGTGAAGAGAGAGCAAACTGGCACCATGGTCACCTCGGTCTTGCCGTGTCTCTTCATTATCCTGCTTACCGGAGGCTCCCCAGCAGGGTGTGCTGGAGACAATGGCTCTGCATCCCACCGTAAGTGAGCTTTCCTCCTGGCTCAGGGAAAAGGGTGGTTCTGCTGCAGGGAGCACTGATCCTGGTTCTCCTTACTCAGAGTGGGTTGTGCGAGTGCATCCAGCTTTCAGGAGAGGTGTGTGGGTGGGCATGTAAAGGGTGGGATGCTTGCGTGTGCCTTGGGGAGCTTCTTTAAGCTGCTCTTCGTGCACCCTGTGTCCAACCCTGACTTCTCCTTTCTAGGCACAGCCAGCACCACAGAGAAACCTGTCCTGTTGAATGACATTGCAGATGCTGAAGCCTTTATCAGTGGTGCAGAGGTGGCGGTCGTTGGATTCTTCCAGGTGTGTTCATAGCAACTTCCCTCCACCACCCAGCCCGCATGTGTGTGGGGCTGGATATGGTGTAAACACCTGCCAGAGGCAGCTCCTGCTGCAGAAGGTGCTGGGATTGTGGCAGGTGTATGGAAGGATTAGGTGACAGGCTGCAAGGAGAATGCAGGGAATTTGATCTGTATGTAGAAGGGAAGATGGAGCAGGGGAGGAAGATGAAGGAGGTCATAGGAACCCTGTAGCAGGAGAGAGCAGGGGAAGCAAAACAGGAACATGGGTGGCAGAGAAAACATGTTGGTGAGGGGTGAGTGGGAAGGCCAATAGTTTGCTTTAGTCAGCAAAGTCAGAGCAAGGCACTGCCTGCACAGTGGGGCCAAGGAACCCAGGTCTTAGGCAGCAACGCTGCTGTGGATCCTCTCAAACCCCACGGTTTGGGCTTAACCTGCAGTCTCTTTCAAAGGAGGGTGTAGGCATGGTGTCTGTCTCACTGCTTTGTTCCCCAGAGCCGATACCCTTAGGATCTCTGCTGTCTTTGTCTAAACTCCATCAGCCAAAGGTGTTAGAGTAACTAATGGGCATGTGCCCCTTGCCCCCAAGATGGCATGAATGTTTTTCCTTGGGAAACAAGAAAAAATATTTATTGAGAGCACCATAAAAATAGAGGTCTTTTTGACAGGATCATCATTAATTTTAAGGTCCCAAAATTGTACCTTTTCTCCCCCCTTTTCCTTGAGCTCTGCCCTGGGCTTCTGCTGCCCATACACTGGCTCATGACTTCTGTCAGAGGAGGTTTCAGCCATTCAAAACCAACTCCTTTCAGCAAGCTTCTTCCTCCTCCTGCTCTGTGACTGGGGCCATAGGGCAGCCTATGGAGTGCACCATGCCCTTGGTATAGGGCAACAGCATCTTGCAGCCCACTGCAGAGTGAGGGCCAATGCTGCTGCCTGTGCAGCGCAGGCAGCAAGAAGTGTGCAAGGGCTGGAGGCTTACGCCTCAGGGACCTTGCTAAGCACTTATGGCAGGGCACCCACAGGCATTCAGCAGCTCCTCAGGGGTTGCTCTTGCAGTGCCACAGTCCTGCAAACCAGTGAGGCAATCTGCATAGCCAGAACGAAAGTGCTCAGAGGCCCCCTTCCCCCAGCGTAGCAGCTGGCTGGGGTTGCAGCAGGGCCGTACCCTGGGCCACAGAGCCTCACGCGGAGCTGCAGCAGGGACTGTGGCTGCTTGCCAGGCATAACTGCCCATGTCTTGTGCCACTGCGGCCTCCTCCCTGCCTGCTGCAGCATTTAATTCATCAGAGCCCACAGGAGGCTGCTCCCATGCGGTGCACGGGGTTCCCAGGCACCTGCATTTTGCGGTCAGCCCTGGTTGCCAGGACTGTGGGGCAGCAGCCGACAACGTGTTGGGTATTTGATGCCTAAAGCATGACAGGGCTGCATTTAAACAGTAGATAAAGAGGTATGTGTGCCGCGAGGGCTTGTCTTGGCCCTCTGCCTGACAGGATATTCATCCAAATGATGTCCATGTTCTCTGTTCGCCATAAATTATTTCTCTGCTATGGCCTTTCAGTTCACTGCAGCATGCAGCCTGGCAAGCTCCCCATATAATGAGTATGCCCTCCCTGACTGGGAACAGCGTGCCATGGTGGAAAAACAGCACACTGCTCCACAAACCCCTGTGTGTGCGAGAAAGGGGCATGCTTGGCCTGATTAAACCCCAGCTTTCCCAGGAATGCTCCAGAACGCAGCGAAGTTATTCCCACCCCAGGCTTTAGCGCTCGCCAGAGCCGTGTGGATGCACTGGCATTTCCAAAACAGGCCATGAGAGTTGTTTTTCTTTTGAATAAAGAAGGAATTTTGTTTTCCATTCTCTCAGGGCTCACAAACAGCTGAGCTGATGGTTCAAACAACAACAAAAAAAACCTCAAACCCAAAACAACCAACCACCCAACCCGACAAACTAATTTCCAAGCAGTGACTGCACCTTGAGAATTTAAATCCAGTCAGTAGGAGTACATTGGAAAATTGGGAACAGGGATAGCAAGGGAGGTTTTAATATGAGCTAAGGCTGTAGCTAATGCTTTTGCAGGACAAAAAAAAGAGAATGGACCTCAAATTGTTGTGAAACTGCTAATTTCTATTGCTTGATATATCTTCATTAGCGTCTTTTTGAAGGTTACATTTGAGACACCTTGTGAAAAGGAACCAGGGTGCTGGTAATGCAAGGTGTTAAAAAATCATGGAGCCCTGACTCCGGAATCAAGGTTACCTTAGAAATTATGGGGTTTATATACGTATTTTATACATGCATCCATACGTGTATGTATGTGTGTATGTGTATTTAGGGATGCTACCTCCAGATCCCGGGTTTCTCCCCTCCCTTTCAAGGGCGCCAGCACTTTGCCTCATCGCCGCCTTAGCTGTTGGTGTGGGAGCAGGGCGTGAGATGTAAAGAGGGAGGGAAGAGGAGATTCCCAGAGCGCCACAGCTACCTGCTTGGCTGTGCCTCGCAGACAGACCCGCGGTGCTCTGGACATCGCCGCCTGGTCACT